>PVJN01009715.1:0-45936 GCA_004026805.1 Lasiurus borealis | reverse complement strand
CCTATACCTGTTGACAGGTCCCATCCCCCTCTCAGCCTCAGGGACAGATCCAGTAGATGGTTCAGCTGTGTGTGACCACATCCCCGAATAACCTGGCGGGATGTCTCTCAGCCATAAAGGAAGGCGGGGGGTGGCTGGTAGCGGCTGGTCCGGCAGCTCCGGGAAACTGAGGAACTTGCTGTTTCCATCCTCCGGTGCTGCCGGGATTAGGCCGTGGCTGCCGCTTCCTGGCCCAGGAGGGCGGCTGAGCACCAGCCATCACTCCCACTAGCCATGCCGGTGCCTGGTCGCAGCGGGCGAATGCCAGCGAGGCCTGGAGAATCGGCAGGACTTGGGGGTAGACTCAGCATAGAAATGGGGACCCACAGGGTGACGCCCGAGGGGCTGATGTGAGCACCGATGGGGTCCTGGGAGCAGGCCATGGCCAGGAGGTGGCGGGCACTGGAGTCACAGCGCACACCAGCGTGTGGACACCGTGAGGAAGCGCAGGGGAGAAAGGCATGAGCCGGGGTGGGAAAGTCCATGAAATCCGTGACCTTGAACCCAGAGCTGCCCCCTTGAATGTAGGCGACCGTGTGCCTACACCGTGTGGTCTGTGTGCCCCTGGTTGAGGGTCTCAAACTGCAAGTTTGAGGAAACTTAGAATGAGCCATGGGGAGGGGGCAGGGTGGAGTCAGAGTGGCCGGTGCCTCTGGCCTCAGAGGATGGGCGTTACCCCGCTTACGTCCACGGGTAGAAACCCCGCTGGCAGTGGAGCTGTGCTCGCCGAACTCTCGTGTCTGCTAGTCACGTTCACATGTGAGATTGGGAGAAGCGTTGGTGTGAGAACGCTCAGCCCATCCTGCCCTTGCCAGGGTTGGAGGAGCTTGGGAATATTCCGCAAGGGAGATACAGTGGCGCCTCGAGATACGAGTGCCCTAACACACGAGATTTTTGAGATACGAGCCGTCGAGCAAGCGAGTTTTGCTTTGAAATACGAGCAACATTTGAGATAGGAATAATCGCGCGGATCGGCCGGCTGCACACGACCCACCAGTTTACCGCAACTCGAGCGTCTCATAGTTTCCCACGCCTCAAGGTTACGGAACAAATTAAACTTGTATCTCGAGGTACCACTGTCCATAGTGAAAGGCGGCTTGGCGGGGAACAGAAGGGACTGCTTCCTTCTGAAACGGGCAGGGGAGCATCACCCCTAAAGGAGAAAGCAAACTCCCCCTTCCCCTCCACCCCCGGCTACTTCCTTTTGGCTTGCAGTTGTGCAGGGGACAAAGCATCCCGAGACCACCGTGCCCAAGTAAAAGGGGCGTGTCTCTGGCCCCTCGCCCTCCCCAAAGAAGGGGTCCAGCAGAGGCCTCCCTGCCTCTCAGCCCGGAGGCGAGCACCCCTCACCTGGCCCCGGGGCTGCCTTCCTGCACCTGGGTCCCCGCAAAGCCTGGCTGTGCCTCATGGCATGTCTCTCAGGCTGTTGACTTGGTCAAGGTCAAGGCCTCCAGAGAGAGGCCCGGGCACCCTGAGGGCTCCGCCCTGCCCGGGAGGAGGCCGATCCGAAGCCTGCCCTCCCTTGGGGCCGGGGACACCCAGCCCCGTCCGTCCGTCCGTCCCTCCGGAGGCCGCGCTGGCGCCACGGGAAGATGTCTGTCATCCGCTCTGTGTTCTCTCTTGCAGGTAAGTCAGGCGCGAGCCGCGGGCGGGCGGTGTGATGACACACGTGGCGGTTTGGGAGCCAAAGCGGCCACAGTAAGACGCGACCGGTTCATTGATCCTCAGCTGGGGACACTCCCGAGACAGGCTTCTCCTGTCCCAGCGGAGACTTCTCTGGGTCTGGAACAGGGCTCTGCACCTCGGGGTCCCTCTGAGGGCCCCTAGCCTTGGTTGGGGGATGGAGAGGGGACGGTGGCTTCGGGTCTGGCCAGGCCAGGCCCTGGCCCCGAGGTCTGTGCATGTGGCATGGCCTGGTCTGCGACATGCCCTGGTCTGTGACACCGGCTTCTCATGGCTGAGATCCGCGGGCCCGGGACGGAGGGCGCAGGCAGCTTTCTGGGGCGTCATCCATCCCACCCGGGGCTCCCGGAGACCCCGGTCCTCCATGGCATGCAGCCTCGGCCGTCTTCAAACCCCGGCATCCCACCAGCCACGTCACCACCCCGGCGCTCTGTCTTGCTGTCACTGCCTCCCACCCATCACCTCGCGTCAAGGGTCCAGCCGGTGGCGACTGGTGTTAGACTCCAGTTACCTGCACCTGTGTGGGAGGTTCGGTGGTGATGTCCCCGTAGGGTAGGGTTTCTAACGTGACTCTTTTCCCATTTAAGGTTTCATTAGAGGTGGCCTACAGGGTTACTAGGCGTAGTGGTTCGTAATGCGGATTTTTTTCAATAGATGGAGTTACACATATGTTGATATAAGTGCGATTTGATGCGTATGCTGTTTTGTTGTATTGACAGTAAGCGTCAAAACTTCATATGTCAAATTTGCTGAAGGTGTTAATATCGAAGATGTTTTTACACTGAAGAATGTCAAATTTCGGCCCTAACCGGTTTGGCTCAGTGGATAGAGCATCAACCTGTGGACTGAAAGGTCCCCGGTTCGATTCCGGTCAAGGGCATGTATTGTGGTTGCGGGCATATCCCCAGTAGGGGATGTGCAGGAGGCAGCTGATCCATGTCTCTCTCTCATCAATCTTTCTACCTCTCTATCCCTCTCCTTTTCTCTCTGCAAAAAATGAGTAAAATATATTTTTTTAAAGAAAGAATGGCAAATTTTGTGCCCCCCCCCAAAAAAAAAAGCATTTGCGGGACATTATAATTCATTACTTTATTTTGAAGAAAAGTGCTGCTGAATACTTCGGGAAGCTTATGGTGAGTATGCTCCATGTCAAGATACTTGTGAATGCTAGTTTAATTGCTTTAAAAGTGATGATTTCAATGTGGAAGACAAAGAACATCCAGGTTAACCTTTGAAGACCAACAATTACAAGCATTATTGGATGAAGATGTGTGTCAAACTCAAAAACAACTTGCAGAAAGATTAAACGTTGCTCAGCAAACAATTTCTGATTGTTTACAAGCAATGGGAGAGATTTTAAAGGGAGGAAAATGGGTGCCACATCAACTGAACAAAAGACAAATGAAAAACCAAAGTCATCAGTAAAATGTCACTTCAATGGCATAAAAGAAAGTCTTTTTTGGATGAAATTGTGACTGGTGATGACAATTGGGTTTATTTTGAGAACCCCAAATGCACAAAATCATGGGTTGATCCAGGTCAACCATCAACATCGACTGCAAGGCCAAATCACTTTGACAATGCTCTGTGTTTGGTGGGACCAGGAAGGTGTGATGTATTATGAGCTTCTAAAACCAGGTGAAACCATTAATACTGATCACTACTGACAACAAATAACCAATTTGAACCACGCTTTGATCATGAAACGACCAGAATGTGCCAGAAATCACGGCAAAGTAAGTTTGCTTCATAATGATGCACCATCACACACTTCAAAACCAGTTAAAGACACATTAAAAGATCTTGCCTGGGAAGTATTAACCCACCTGCCATATTCACCAGCCCTTGCTCCTTCAGATGGCCACTTGTTCTGATCGATGGCGCACGCACTTCAAAACGTAGGAAGTAGAAAATTGAACCTCTGAATGGTTTGCCTCAAAACAAGAAAAGTTCTATTGAGACGGTACCCACAAATTCCCTGAAAGATGAGGAAATGTGTAGCTAGCGATGGACATGACTTTGGCACTTTGGATGTTTCTCTTGAAATTATCGTGTTTTCTTTGATGACGAAATCCACCATTATTAACCGGTGCACCTGGTATACTAGTTTCAAGTGCCCAGCAGAGTGAGCAGACATGGTGTATCTGACTAAGTGATCGCCACAAGGTCTGTCTGGGCACCAGCTGCCACCGTGCCACGTTATTACGAGTCATTGACCCGCTCCCTGTGCCAGGGGTGCCAGCCTGTGACCTGGTTATTTTACAGCTGGAAGCGTGTGCCTGTCGTTCCTCTCCACCTTTCCATCCATCTACCCACCCCGACCCTGCCCCCTGGCAGCCAGCAGACTGCTCCCTGTATCTAGGGGCTGTTTCTGTTTCTTTATTTGCTTGCTTTTTTGAAATCCCACAGATACGGGAGATCGTGTGATATTTGTCTTTCTCTCTCTGACCGACTGCACTTAGCATAACACCCTCTGGGTTCATCCGTGTTGCAAATGGCAAGATTCCCTTCTTTTTTATGGCTGAGTGATATTCCATGGCATAGATGCACCGCACCTTCTTTATCTATGCATCTACCCGTGGACACTTGGGTTGCTTCCGAATCGTGGCTATTGTCAGTGCTGCTGTAGTGAACACAGAGCTGTTTGTATCTGTTTGAATTACCATTTTTTTGTGTGTGTGTGTGTTTTCTGATAAACGCCCTATAGTGCCATAGCTGGGTCATAGTTGGTAGCTCCGGTCTGAATGGTTAGAGTCCCCTCCACATTGCTTACCACAGTGGCTGCACCGGTTTCCATCCTCACCAACCATGCCCGGGGGCTCCCTCTTCTCCACAGCCTCGCCACTGCTTTCATTTCTTGTCTCTCTGGTCGCAGTCGTTCTACCAGGTGTGAGGCAGTGTCCACGGTTTTTATTGCATTTCCCTGGTGATTAGTGAGCTTGGGCACCTGTTCAGGCGTCCGTCAGTAATTGTATGTCCTCGAGGGAGAGATGTCCATCAGGTCCACCACTTATGTTTTGATCAGATTATTTGTTTGTCTTGCTGTCGAGTTGTGCGAGGCCTTTACCTAGGTTGGCTATGAACCCCTTGTTGAAGTGACATTTGACCTCTGGCACTGAAATGCCTGAGACTGTGAGGACCCTGCCAGCAGCACGGGGAGTGCCCACCCATTGCAACCCCAGGACCGGTGCTAACCTCCTCCAGCTGTTTCAGACCCTGTGTGCGGCCATCACCTGGACAGGGCGTGCAGGCAGCTTCTCCATGTCTGTGAGAATTCATGTTCTCTGCGTGTGAGGGAGCGGGGCCTGGCGGGTGTGCAGGTGACTGTGTGGGTCACTCTGGGACCAGGTGCTCCCAAAGGGCCTGCGGTCACTTCTTCCAGGGTGCTCTGGGGCGGCAGTTCTCGGCGCTCTCCAGTCACTGGGAATATGGGATGAAGGGACAGGTAAATGCCTTCAAACCCCAGGGCCGCACCAGGCCACCCGCTATGGTAGGTAAGGCAACTGTCCCTTAGGCAAGGTTAATGTTTGGGCCCCAGGATACTGCCCAAACCGCAGCCAGAATCTGCACTACAGACCTAAGGAGGGAAGGGGCATCAAGAGCCTGGGAACTGCCCTTGAGCAGCAGAGAGGAGTCTATAAGACAAAGAGCGGAAGCTACATATATTTATCACTTGACGGTATGTACACAGTGTGCATGTATTGAGTGCCTACTGTATGCACACCGTCTGCATATATTGAGCACTGACTGTATGCACACAGTGCCTGGAACTTGACATCCATTATCATTAGTATCATAGACACACTCCCCCCGCCCCCCAAGCCTGTGGGAGCTGATAGAATATTCAGTACAAGTCTTGATGTGGACACATGCTTTCATTTCTTCTGGGTCAATTCTGGGAGTGGAATTATTGGATCAAATGAGAGGTGAATGCTTAACTTTTTAAATAAGAAAAATGCCCACTTGGGATTTTTCCCGAGTAGCTGTACCATGTTTCCATTCTATCCTCACTCTATTAGTAAATTGGATTTCATCAGCATGTGTAACTTCCGCACCGAAAGGCAGTGTTAGGAAAAAGAACAGGCAAGTCATAGGGGAAAGAAAATGTTTGCAAAGCGTTCACCCTGGTAAAGGCTGTGGACCTGACATACACAGAGAGAATGACGAGCGTATCTGTCACTAAGGAGTGAAGGACTGGTACAAGGGGCACATTTTGAGAGGGAGCTTCTGAACCCGCAGGAATCTCGGATCAGGGAGCTGTAGGCCCCGTAGCCAGAAGGGGTGGGTGAGACTGGGTCCCTGGGTATAATACAGGGTGTCCCCATAAAGTGTACACTGACTTTAAATGATTATAAAGTTTGTGTTTATTCACAAACATTTTCAAAATTTAAAGGAATCTACAGAAATGAGCACTTTTTCTGGTCAATGCCCGTTCTCAAACGGATGGCCGCTCTGGTCCAGGCGCCGCTGATAACATAAAGCAATGGAATCGCGAACATCGAGAACCATTTTGTTTGGTATTTGGGCACCCCAATTATTGCCAGTTTTATACCATAAACTTTATCGTTCATGTACCCCCACAAAAAAGTCCAATGGCAACTTCGGATAATTTGTCTTTGTTCAAAGCCTAGCCTGCCTTCCCCCATTACAGTGGTACCTCGAGATACGAGTGCCCTAACATACGAGGTTTTTGAGATACAAGCCGTCGAGTGAGCGATTTTTGCTTTGAAATACGAGCAACATTTGAGATAGGAGTAATCACGCGGATCAGCTGGCTGCACACGACCCACCAGTTTACCACAACTCGAGTGTCTCATAGTTTCCCACGCCTCAAGGTTACAAAACGAATTAAACTCATATCTCGAGGTACCACTGTATTTCAAATCAGTTAACCCTGCAAAGGGGTGAAAATGGAGCGAGTTATCGCTGGTAAAGGGTGCACACGTTTTTAGGGGGCACGGTACAAATATGGGCAGAGGGCTCTTCTTGGCTCTTAGGGGGACAGCCGGGGAATGCAGGTGTCACAGGACCTCTCTGGACACTCGGGGGGGGACTGTCCAGCAGCCCGGGCTAAGATAAGGCACAGCCTGGGAAGATGATACAAACCCCTCGGCCGTGGAGGTACATCGAGGTCTAGATAATCTTTTGTTTACTCTGTGGTCCTCGGGGATCCAGTAGTCCCAGGGGAAGAGAGGGGAGCTCTAGAACTTTCTAAATGGACCCTAGCGGGTTTTCCCTTTTCCAGCTACACATGGAAGATGCACCCCACCCCCTTCCTGTCTCCCTGTGGAACGGTCCACCCTGTCCTTCCCTCCTCCTCCTCCTCCTCAACCAGCGCCCCCCAGCCAATGTCACCACCACCTTGGGGTTCTCACCATCTGTCATCTTCTGTCTCCCTCCCACCGATTCTTCCTTTTTACGTCTCTCCTTCCTGGACATAACTTATTCGTTATTTTTAAATATTCGCTTCTGTTAAAAAAAAAAAAAAAACACACACAACAACAAATGAACCTCGGGGACAGATTTATAAAGAAGGTGCCTGGCAAGGCGGGCGGATTAATTATTCAGCACCCTCTCCCTTTGTAGCTGTTTATTGGCTCATATGCATTTATACGGTCCCGATCGCTGGGGACCCCACGCCGGGCCCCACACATGATTTCCAGGCCTGACTACTTGTCTAAGATGCATCGAGGAATTGCCACACTATTTCATTTCTGACTGTCCCGGCACGTGCCATCGCTGGGTAATTGTGTTCCTGTTTTCAAATGGGAAAAATAATCAAATATAACTCCAAAGAGATTGTACAGTAATTCAAGGGCGTAGTGAACCACCAGGAAGTCAGTCTGCAAGCAAATAGGCCAGGGAGGCTGTCTGGGTGAAGGAGGGGGGCAAGCAGGCCTTGGGGGGAGGAGGGAGGATGGGGCGCTGGAAAGAGCTGAGAAGAAAGACAGAAAGTGGGGTACGGCTGCAGCACCTGGCTGCCCAGGAGTCGTGTCAAGGGAAGGGGGCCTCTAGGGGCTACGAAGGGAAGGGGTGAAGTCACGGGGTCTCCTCTGGGGTCACTAGACACACAGGAGAGGGGGCATTGCCCACATAGGGCATTGAAAGCCGCAGGTCTTTCGGGGGGCTGCCTGGGTGACCTTGCTGTCGGACTCCAGGGATTTGCGGGGGCCCAGAGGGACTTGTGTTTATAAATGCGTGTCCTCATGAATCCTCACCCTACTGTATTTTTTCCATTGATTTTTAGAGAGAGTGGAAGGGAGGACAGAGGAGAGAGAGAGAGAGAGACATCAATGTGAGAAAGACACCTCGATCGGTTGCCTCCCACACTCCCCCTGCCTGTGGCTGAACCTGCAACCCAGGTCCATGCCCTGCAATCCAAGCCATGACCCTGCAGTGCATAGGCCGACGCTCTAACCACTGAGCAGCCCCAGAAGGGCCGGCATCTCTTTTTATCCTGCAAGCATCCCCGTGGAAGAGAGTCGCTGCCTTCCCATTTCACAGATGGGGAAACGGAAGCTCAGAGGGCTTAAGCAAAGCCCCATGCTTCTCCCTTCGCGCCCTGCACCCAGAACAAACAGACTAAGGAACAGCCTTGCCTCCCAGAAGCTGACAGCCAGCGTGGTCGGTTCCAAGGCCCCGATTTCCATCCTCCGTTTTGCTTGTCGGGGAGGGAAGCAGGGTGGGGTGCAGGATGCGGGTCTGGGCCTGCATCCGGGATGTGCAGAGCACCCCCACCCCCAGGGGGAGGGGCGGGGAGTGAGGCTGCTGGGAGTTTTCCAACTTGTGTGCACCTGGGAGTGCTCTCACTGCCCAGATGTGACCGCTCATTGACCTTGGCCAAGAGCAGGAAGCAGAGAAATGAAGGCGTCTCCTCCTCTGCCTCCTCCTCCTCTTCCTCCTCCTCCTCCTCACTGTCATCATCATCTAGATGTGGATCTGGGAGACGCCCACCGGCTTTGGCCTGGGGTCCTGAGGCCTCTCTGCCTAACCCAGACCCGTGCAGCGGGCGCACAAAAGCCTCTAACCTGGCGCCGAGTCTCAGAGACCAGCTCCTTTTCTCTTCCAGCAAAGGGGGGCCTTCTCAGGGGCAGCACCTGAGCCTCCGTGGACCAGGGCCTGGGATCGCAACCTCTCTCTCTCTCTCTCTCTCTCTCTCTCTCTCTTTCTCTCTCTCTCTCTCTCCTCTGCCTTCCATTTCCAGTGCACATGCCCACCACAGGTGACCCCTTCACCCGGCAATTCGCCTCCTACAAAGCCACACCATCTTCGTCACTTTCCTACCATCCACCTCTCCTTCCTTTCCCAGCTTCCTCCCCTCCCAGCCTTCCCCTTTCCTGGTGATCAGCACAGCGGTGCCACTTCCTCCAGGAAGGCCACCGACCCACCTTGCCCTGTGCCCTCCTGCCCTGTGGACTCCTGCCCTGGAGTATCCAGGCCCTTCACCCGGTACCCGCTTTTCCATCAATCAGATGTTGCTGAGCGCCCACTGCATGCCAGGCTCTGGGCCTGTGCTAAGGGGACACCTCTCCCCCCAAAGGGTAAATAGTCCCAGAAGCCTTACGTGAACTCGCATTCCGGTCACGCCCACAAACAGGGAGTAAATTCCTAAAGTTGATCCACTACCCCGGTCACAATAAAATCGCGCTGTATACTTGGATGTGGGTCTCCATTTAAAAAGGGTGGCTGGGTCTGGGTCATTTCCATAGGAAATTCATACAGACAATCCTTTACTCATGAATATTAATGCCTCTAATGAGGGTAAAACACTTCACACAAAGCGTTCATCCGGGCTGTGGTTGGGCCCGCTCAGTCCTCCCTCCAGCGTGGATATTACCCTGGGTTTACCCGGATGTCACACAGTCTACCTGTGGCTAAATGAGGTCAGACACCGGTTGGCCGAAATTACAATGTTAACTCATTTCCAGAGCGTTCTCGGAGCCGGGAATTTCACATGGAGGTGCGTGATTTGCGTGAACATTACCTGGGTAATGGTGCGAAGAGCAGTTTTCGTTATGGCTTTTTGAAATACAGTCAGCTGCTGTTAACACTACCTGGTTCTGAGCTCTCTCTGATGTGCATCATAAAGCCATTATGCCGCTTATAAAAACAAGGACCGGTGAGTTAACAGCATACGGAAGACTGTGAAATAATTGCTCCTCTAGCTTTGGAGTCATCAAAAAATAGAAAGAACACTTGGAGGTCGTCAGAAATGCCCTCGAAATTCCCTAAGTCACCCTTAACTCTAACACAGGAAATGGTAACAACTCAAATACACCCAGCCAACCCCCATTTTTCCTCCATCATTAGAAGAGAGTCCTCGCCCTGTAGTTGTGATGTAGATGGAGAATCTGGCGTGTACCAGGGGCCCTGCAGTGTGAAAACTGCACATATTAACATGTGGATCACACTCAACCCAATGAGACGTTCTGGGCACAGGCACCCCTGGGAAGCCAGGGCCACGAGAGGTCACAGGTCATAGCTCACTGTGGAGTGCAGCTTCCAATGGCCAGACTGAGTTTCTCCTGGATTCCCATTCATATCTTTCTCCTTTCCTCTCCCTTCTCCTCTCCCCCCACTTCCTCTCCCCTCTCCTCTTCTCTCTCTTTCCAGTCCTGCTGCCCCCAGAGCTGGTGCTCTGTCATCAAAGCTGTCCCGGGCAGCCCACATCCAAGACAGGGGACATACTAGTAGCCCCGATCTCTTCATGCCTCCATGAGGTGCCAGCGGGACACAGGATGGTGGGAGGGAGGGAAGGGTCGCATCTTCCCCTCCTCCTCTCTGCCTGGAGCAGATCTGGGAACAGTGTGTATGTTTCAGGGCTCCGACACATGAGTCACGGATGTGGCCTCTCCCTTGTGCAGGAAACACCCGCTGCCCCCACACCCAGGGTGCTGCCAGGGTCCCAGAAGGCCCTCAAAGAGCTGAGCCATTAGCAAGTCACCTGATCCTGAGCCACCACCTCTGCTCGGGGGTCTGCGTGCCATCAGCGTGCCATTCAGCTGGCCGCTCTCTGCGTTCTGTGGAGCACAAACCCCTCTGAGGGACTGCTGGTCCCAGCCCCTGAACCCACTGCCTGGCCATGTTTCCCCTCCCGGCTCGGCAGTTCTCATGAGGGGACCAGGGAGCCCCCAGAGCCTCTCTCTCCTTCTCCCCAGCCTTAAGCCCAGAGAGCTCTCCTTGTCAGGGACGGGGGACAAGACCCTCACTCTCCCTGCCTCTGCCCGAGATGCCTGGCTCCTTCCTGCTCCAGCTTTGGGGCTGCGGGTCCTCTGAGAACCCACACAGGCCACCTGGCTGGGGGCGGTGCCCTCTGCCCTGACCGCCCAGCAGGAGAGCTGCTGGAGCTGGGGCGGGCAGGGATGGAGATGCGGGCAGAAAAAATGATGGTGGCCGCAGCTGGCAGGGCCCCGCAGGAAAGAGAGGGAGAAGGCCGTCGAAGGGATGTTAGGAAGACGCTGTTATAGAGGAGAGGAAGCGGGTAAGACGCTCTGAGGGAGGCTAAAGTGTCCCCGGAGTCCCAACAGCCGAACCACTGCCGTCCCTGGGCCTGAAGGCCAAGGGGAAGGGGGTGTCCAGCCCCAGAGGGAACGCAGGCTATTGGAGAGGTGCCCATGGCCCCCAGAGCCGGACGCTGTAGTAGAAGCATACAACCGCCGCCCTCAGCTCTCTCCTCACCCTCTCAGCTCTGCCCAGGCTTCCCACAGCTGAACCAGTTAGCAGCCAGGGGTCCCGGGAATGCCATCCCCGGAGGTCAGTGCCCCTGGCAGGCCAGTGTGGGCACTGATGCTGTAAACTCAGTGGTAAAGGTGGAAGGGTGTGGTCTCTCTCAGGAGGGGATTGGAGCAGACCTGAGCACTCGGTACGTCCTCCATCAAATGGAGTTGACTCCCTGACCGGTTGAGTGTCTCGCCGAGCCGACACCTCGAACCCATTTTCCTGGAAGCCTTTCCTGCCAGCTAATTTCATTCCAGGTCCGGAGCCTAAAGCGTGGAGGGCCTGGGTGAGAGTTTTAATTAACCCGGAATGCAGCCCAGGGAACCGAAGCCCCATCCCAGAAGCCTTTTCTACAGAAGGTTCCGGGCTTGATAATAAAATGCTACCTTCGTCCTCATTAATGGGGCGATTGATTGAAGGAGCAGACCCGGAGGATTATTGATCAGTGTTAATCATTAGAAAATACCAAGTTAATGAATCTAACTGCCATGGGACTCCTGTGGGACTTGCAGAAGGCCAGTTAGATACAATAACCTTATTCACTTCCAGGCCAGCAAACAGACTTTTTTTTTTTTTTACAGATTTCTAGATTACTCTAAGGAATGAACTTTCTAAAAGTAACTTTTCATTTCAGAATAGTTTTAGATTTAGAGAAAAAAAATGGCAAAAATAGTCCAGTTTCCATATATGTCACACCCAGCTTCCCCTATCCTACTAATAAAAGAGTAATATGCAAATTGACCATACTTCCACTATACCCACAAGCCACACACACAAGCCAATCAGGAGCAAGTATGCAAATTAACCCAACCACAATGGCTACAGCCACAGAGAGAGCAGGAGGGAGGCTTGGGTTGCCCCTGGCAATGGAGGAAGCCAAGCTTTCCGCACACCCTGGCTGGCCCAGGCCTCTGCTTAAGGCAACAAAGTTTCAATTGTAGAAGATAAATAAATCCCAGATACCAGGGCCTCCACTTGGGTCTCTGGGGGGCATGGCCAGCCTGCAAACCAACACAGGCCCCTTGCCCAGGCCACCCTATGCCCCAAGGAACCCCTAACCTGATCTCGGACACTTTCAGGAAAAAACAGCTGGCCCCCACCCATGCACCAAGCCTCTATTCTATCTAATAAAAGAGTAATATGCAGATTGACCATCATTCCAACATACAAGATGTCTGCCCCCATGTGGACACAAGATGACCACCACCAGATGGCCAGCAGGGGAGGGCACTTGGGAGGGACTAGGCCTATAAAGGAGGGCAGTTGGGAGTGATCAAGCCTGCAGTGGAGGGCAGTTAGGGGTGACCAGGCCAGTGGAGGAGGGAAGTTGGGGGTAACTGGGTGTGCAGGGGAGGGCAGTTGTGGGGGACCTCCATCAGACAAAGGGGAATCACGGGGTGAGGAGGAGGAGGCACTGGTTGCCTCCCTGCCCACAGCTGTGATTGGAGTAGAGGAGTCATTGTGACCTTCCTGGGCTGTCTGCTCCCTGGCCCCTGCCCGCTCTACCCTCCAGATGAGCACACGTCCTAGAAGCCAGGAGGCAGGTGAGTCCTCCTGCAGACTCTCAGGCTGAGGACACTTCCTAGTCCTGTGACCTTGGACAGGAGAGTTGACCTGACTTTCTTACCTTTCTTTTTTAAATTTTATTGTGCATTATAGTTGACAAGCAACATACAAGATAATATTATTTCCAGTGTGCAGCCTAGTAATTCAATATGTATAGACCTTAGAAAGTGATCTCCACGCTCATTCAGGTGACCACCTGTCACGGTGAGAGCTCGTATGCTATTATTGACTCCGTTCCCATGACTTGTTTATAACTGGAGGTTTGTACTTCCTATTCCCCTTCTTCTTTTGCCCAACCCCCTACCCCCTTCCCTCTTTTCTGAGGATTTAATGAGATGATGTGTATGAAGCGCTCAACAGAGGGCCTGACACATAGCAGGATTAAACAAGTAAAAGCTATTATTATTATAATTATAATTATTAATAATTAAAAAAAAACCCTCTCATGATAAAAGTGTGGCAGGCAGGCCTCCGGGAGAGAGGCATTTGTACGAGCACACTGCCACCTCTATGGGGACCTCATGAAATTGATCTGGGTCATCCCAAGAACATGGGAAGCCCGGGTGAGGAACTGTCTCTCCTCAGGAGCAGGAAATGGAAAAGAGAGGGTTCTTGGGGTCTAACGGAAAAGAATACATTGGAGGGGGCAGGATTGCCCGGTTGCCGAGAACATGAGCTCTGGAGCTAAGAAATGTCACTACACTGACGTCAGGAGTCCTGGGTCCGAGTCCTGGTTCTGCGGTGTGACATAGAGCAGGTGTCTTTCACCACCTCCTCCCTGCAGTGAGCAGCTTGGTCATTCTAACACCAGGTCAGCCCTGAATCCCTGAATCCATGACCTTATCAGTGATTGCTCTCCAGGTTGATGTTCCTCCAGATCAGTGGTTCTCAACCTTCCTAAGGCTGCGACCCTTGCATACAGTTCCTCATGGGGTGGTGACCCCCAACCATGAAATTTTGCTACTGTTATGCATCGTGATGTAAATATCTGCATTTTCCAATGGTCTTAGGCAACCCTTGTGAAAGTGTCTTTCAACCCCCAAAGGGGTCTCGACCCACAGGTTGAGAACCGCTGCTCCAGATAGAGAGACTGTGGGCATGGAGGGGAGGAGCCAGTGAAGGCATCGGGAAGGGGAACAGACAGAGTTGTGGAATCATGGCAGGAGAGGGAGGAAGGGAATGAAAATACTGATTAGTGCCCAGTCTGTGCCAGGCACTGATGTTTCAACATCATCCACAGAACCTAATGCCAGCAGCCCGGATGTCAGTGGTTGGTCACTGTTATGCTGTGTGGGCTGATTTCCAGGTGGTTCAAAAAGGCCAACTTGCAGTCTGGCTGGATGGGCACTATGCCAGACTTGCTGCTGGGCCTGGTGTTTCCGGGGCTCCGAAAGAAGGGTCAGTAGGCCATCTTCACTGAGTGCATCTCTAGGATGGAATTATTTCACTCATCTGACTTCCTTGGAGAACTCTCCCTGTAGTTCTGGGCTGGGCTTGGTGCCCCTGTACCATGCTCCCACAGTTCTTCTGTTTCTCTCTCTCAGTCCTCAGCCCATGACTTGTCATCACCACCCACTGTCTGCTAATGAACCAGTCCCCAGCACAGATCCTGGCACACAGTAGGTGATCTATGTTTGTTGAATGAATGAAAATGAATGAATGAATGAATGAATTTAGATCATCCAGAATACTCTTTCTAGCTCAGCATTGTACAGCAAAAAACTATGGATTCAGGATCACTTTGGACAAGTCACGTAATCTCTCTGGACTTCAGTTTTACATGCTTAGTAAAATAGATATCATAATAATTTCCCCCCACCTCCTGATTACATGAAAACATACCATACTGCTAAGTACCCTTACATACATGTTCCCTCTGTTCCTGGTGCTGTATTTTGTTTCAGATCATGTATTTAAAGTGATAAATATAATGGTACTTAACAAATATTCATTTCCTTCCCCCAGAACAACATTGAAGTTTAAACATTGAAGTTCAAGTTTATTTGTTGAAGGGATGGGTGGATGGACAGGTGGGTTACAGAAGGAGGAGCCTCTCAGCAGCAGAGGATGGAGTGGGTGTGGGGGTACCAGTGGCCGGGCAGAAGTTCGTGCCATTTTAGACTTTAGAGAGTATCTGGGTATGGAAGTTTGGCCTTAATTAAAGTCTCGGCACAGTGTTAAATGCCATTTTATTTTAGTTCATAATTAACGCTAATGAGATGAGTGGATCACAAGCAGCACACACTCGGAGAGGGTGAAAAACAACATCTGTGCGTGGTGGTTTCCAGTTTCGCTCCCCCCCTCCCACCTCCCATGCTCTGTTCAATTAAAAGTTTTGAGAAAATATTGCGACTGTGCTCCTTGACTTTGTGGTAATGAAGCATATTAATTTGAATGTGATGAATACAATATTCCACTGACTTTTTTATTCCCTTATCTACAAAAGTTTGAAATAATGGGCCAATTAAATCAGGAGAGAAGAATACAAGGTTTGCCTGCGGCTCCAATTCAGTAATCAAAGAAGTGAGAGAACCAGATTCTGTGATGGTGTCTGGGCCCACGCTACCCCCTCGGCTATCGCTGAAGGTCCCTCACTCATAATGGCCAGGAGGGCCAGGCTGAACACATACTGTCTTGGGACTCAAGAGGCCAGATTATAGTTCCTCCTCCAGTATTTTTTCAGTGATTATTTGTTGGATAGAGAGTGAATAGATACATAATGGATGGATGGATGGATGGATGGATGGATGGATGATGGATGGATGGGGGATGGATGGATGGATGGGGGGATGGATGGATGGATGGATGGATGAATAGATGGATGAATAGATGGATGAATGAATGGGGAATGGATGGATGGATGGATGGAGGGATGGATGGATGGATAGGGAATGGATGGATGGATCGATCGATGGATGGATGATGAACAGATGATAGATGCATGATGGGTGATGGAATGAAAAGATGAACCAAACAATATCCCAAGGTCCCATTCTTCCCCAGGTAGCAAGTTAAGTCTAATCTGGTGCTGACTTAACCCTTCCAAGACCCAGAAGTTAGAGGCAAAACTTAGAGATAGGCCGCTGAACCACCCAACCCCAGGGAAGACTGAGCCTTTCTCACTGCGAGCTTCTGCATTGGGAGAGGGACATTCTAGAGCAGGCCTGTGACCCCAACATATGGTCCAGGTGTTTCCATGAGGACCCCTGGAAGGCTCCTACCTTCATGTGATCCTTCAGTTATTAATTTCTCCTTGCCACTGTATTATCTGAGGCAGTCTGGGGGTACATATCCCACAATCTCTGTGTACTTTGTTCCCTTCCATTCTGTTTTCAACAATGTGTGTGCATGGGCGCGTGCATGCACGCGTGTACACACACACACACACACACACGCACACACACACACAGTAATGATTTTACTCCTTTGCTTAAGACCCACTGTGACCAGGGATAGACAAATCCTTAAAATGGATCTACAAAACTCTGCGTGTTCTGACCCTTCAGACCTCCAAGCCTTTGTCACCACACCCCCTCCACCTCTGTCCATTCCCTACCTTCAGTCAGTTCCTAGATCCCTCTTCAACACTCAGGCACCCACTCACCTCAGGACCTTTGCACAAGCTTTGTTCCTTAAATGCTCTTGCCCTACCTCTCAGCCAGTTAGTGCCTACTCATGCTTCAGCTTTTGGCTCCAGCATGACTTCCTCACTGAAGGCATCTACACCAACTCCAGCCTGGGTTGGCCCCTCTATTTATATTGTCAGAGCCCTGAGTATTTTCCCTTTATGGCACTTATCACAGCTTGTGATTATATGCTTATGCTGTTGTTTCAGGCATGTACCTCTCCCTTATGAGGCCATGAGCACCGTTGTATACCTAGTACTCAATACAGTGCCTGGCTCATAATAGATACTCAATAAATATTGCTAAAGGAATGAATGGTTGAATGAATAAAGGCCCAATTCAAGAGCTTTGCCTCTTCCACTCCACTCCTTCTATTTTTTGATTTCTTCATTTCCCATGCACCTGTGCGCTTAAAACAGCTGAGGTCTGCCCTTGCTCTCAAGCAGTCGCCATGTAACAAGGATCAGATCCGAGTGCACAATGACAATGCCGTGTGTTGGGGGCTAGAGTACATGGCCGTCCGGCGTTTCATGGGAGCAGGGGAGAATGTTCCTGTTCCCCAAGGAGAAGCTTCCCAGAGGAGCCGGCTCCCAAGCTGAGTCTGAAAGGAAAAGGTGTTGACCAAGGAAATCGGTGGAGGCAGAGTTTGCAGTGAAAGGGAGGCTCGGAAGGCAGGTCCCTGTGATGACTGTGCCCTGAGTGGAGAGGCGGGGCTGTGAGAGGGGAGGCTGGGGACAGGCAGGGGCAGATCACTGAGGACCTTCAATAGCAGCCAGAGATGGCAGCAGAGCCTGAGTGGAAGGGGCTGGTGTGGTGAGACCCGGGCTTTCAGAAGAGATGCTCATATTTCAAGGGAGAGGGCTGTCCATCAAATCCTTTCCAGAACCCAAACTTTCTCTCCCAAAGGGCGCTCAGTGTGGCTGACCTTGCTTAATCATTGCGCGGAGAATTAATTCCAGGGTGGGGAATTAAAAAAATATAAGATTAAGCCATGTAATCAGCTGCTGCGGAGAGTTGGAAATGCAATAAATAATAATAGCATGGAGGGCTGTTTTTAATAACTCACCAGTATAATTTAGCCCCGGCTTCATGGAGCATATGTAAAACGTGCCATGATGTATGGAACGGCAAATGTCTCATCGCCAGCCTCTGAAGACAAATGTCTTCCCAGGAGGGAAGGGGGTGGGACCGGGAAGAGGAATTGGAGGACAGGATTGCAGACAGGGTGGTGGAAGACACGTATCGCTCATCCTGACAACACTAATTTGAAATCCACGACCCCTCGCGGAGGTGATGGGTTTCAGTCGGCTTGTCTTCGGGGCTAGGGCAGGTGCCAGGCTGAGGGAGGAATTCAGAATGTGTAAGAGAGTAAGTTGCTTTCCTACTCTGTAGAACCTCCATTTGCATGCAGTCCATATTCTAATAACAGATCATCCTCGTCTGTCTAACTGGAGGTCCCCAAAGACTGGTGTCTTCACAGCATTCGTTTTGTAGAAGTACTTGTTATTTAAATGCACTTGATGAAGTATGACTTTTAGCATTCGTATGCACTGCACCCACCCCAACCCCCTCCCCTCAAAAAAGTCCAAATTTGCCAGATAGAGTTAGGTGTTCTCCGTTCTTTGAGAGGCATCACCATACAGTTTACTAGGTGTACCGGTTAATAATGCGGATTTTTTTCACTAGCTGGAGTTATACATGTGTTGATATATATGCAATTTGGTATGTATGCTATTTTGTTGTATTAACAACAAGCTTCAAAACTTCATATGTCAAATTTGCTGAAGGTATTAACATCATAGATATTTTTATGCTTAAAAATGTCGAATTTCATGCCAAAAAATAACAACCAGCATTTGCAGGAGTTTTATCTCATTATTTTGAAGAAAAAGTTATTCTATACTTCAGGAAGCTTATAGTGAATATGCTCCATCTTAAGATACTTATGAACGCTGATTTAAATGCTTTAAAAGTGATGATTTCAATGTGAAAGACAAAGAACATCCAGGTCAACCAAAAAAGTCTGAAGACCAATAATTACAAGCATTCTTGGATGAAGATGATTGTCAAACTCAAAAACAACTTGCAGAAAGATTAAATGTTGCTCAGCAAACAATTTCTGATTGTTTACAAGCAATGGGAGAGATTTTAAAGGGAGGAAAATGGGTGTCAATCAACTGAACAAAAGACAAATGGAAAACCGAAAAGTCATCAGGAAAATGTTGCTTCAAAGACATGAAAGAAAATCTTTTTTATATCATATTGTGACTGGTGATGAAAAGTGGATTTATTGTGAGAATCCCAAACACACAAAATCATGGGTTGATCCAGGTCAACCATCAACATCGATTGCAAGGCCAAATCACTTCGGAAAGAAGACAATGCTCTGCGTTTGGTGGGATCAGGAAGGTGTGGTGTTGTATTATGAGCTTCTAAAACCAGGTGAAACCATTAATACAGATTGCTACCAACAACAAGTGATCAATATGAAACATGCTTTGATCGTGAAACGACCAGAATGTGCCAGAAGACATGGCAAAGTAAGTTTGCTTCATGATGACACACCATCACACACTTCAAAACCAGTTAAAGATGTGTTAAAAGATCTTGCCTGGGAAGTATTAACCCACCTGCCCTATTCATCAGACCTTCCTCCTTCAGATGACCACTTGGTCTGATCGATAGCACATGCGCTTTCTGAGCAGCACTTCAAAACATTACTAAGAAATGAGAATTTGTGTCTCTGATGGTTTGCCCCAAAACAAGAAAAGTTCTACGTATTGGGATGGTATCCACAAATTACCTAAAGATGAGGGAAATATGTAGCTAGCAATGGACATTACTTTGAACAAAGCACTTTTGATGTTTCTCTTGAAATTATAATGTGTTTTTTTATTACGAAATCCTCCATTATTAATGGGTGCACCTAGTAAATGAGATGGCTTTGGAGTCAGACAGACGTGAGTTCCAATTCTAGTTCTGCCACTTACTAGCTGTTCTACTTCTTGCAGCTTATTCAAGCTCCGAGGCTCTACCCCTGACCTATTAAATAAGACTTATGATGTTGATAATGATGGTGATGATGACAGCTAATATTTGAGTCACCTGTTGAATTATCTCTGTCACAACCACACTATGATATAGGTACTGTTATGATTCTCATCTTACAGATGAGGAAACTGAAGCTTAGAACCATTGAGTAACTTTCCCAAAGCACAGGGCTGGTAAATAACCATTCTGGGACCCACCGCCAGATCTATCTGACTTCAAGGCCCATGCTGTATAGCCTGTTGTGTTTGCTCCGATACTAACTTCGACAGTTTGGAAGATTGGTGACAACCTGTGTCAAGTATAGTTCCTGGCTCATGATGGGCGCTAGAGATGTTGCTTGGATGAAAGGACTAGGGTTTTCTTCCTTTGCTGTGTCCTCTCTGGGAAAATATTGCATCTCTGTCTTTGTCATAGTCTTAATGTCCTTGTCACTCCACACCCCTCTCAGGTCTCAGATTTTTAATCTTTAAAATTGGCGTGGGTGGGTGCTCTGACATGGACCATTGGTTTGGGTGTGAATTGGTGCAACTGATTTGGAGAACAACATACAGAAGCTGCTCAGATCCTGGAGTGCAGCCATTCTGCTCACAGAAGTGAGCAGCTGAGAGCAGCAGAAGATGTGGCTAAAACAGAATCTTATTTTCTTGCTGTGGGAAGCAGACACTCAAGCAAGTTTAAGCAGAAACACGTCATATTCAGAGGAAACCATGTGTTCAGAAGGAAGATGTGTGACTAAAGAACTGAATTTCAAGCACCCAGAAATTTCCAGAGGAGATTTGATTCTCCCACCTGAGGTAGCATTCCTTCCTCTCCCGAGATGCAAACCTTCAAACTGTACATATTCGTGGAACTATTATATTCAACTTATACCTTCTCCACGAGGCTCAGCTGATTAACTCCTCAAGCATATGATCATGATAATTATAATGATACCACCATAGCTCTTTCCATGGATAATGACTAATTTACTTCAATCTTCACAATCACTGTCTGGTACTATGAATAGCTGTTTTACAGGTGTGAAACTCAGGACAGAAAGGTTAAGTAACTCACCGGCAGTCACAGAGCTAAGTGGGAGGCACTGTTAAGAGTTAGTGCAGGCAGCCTGGCCCTAGGGGCTGCACTCTGAACCTCTGTGCGATGCTGCCATTCTTCAGATGTCAGGGACCCTGCTAAGGAGCTCATGGCGTTTTCTCACTTAATTATTGAAACCATCCTATGATACGGTACCAATATTATGCCCATTTTACAGATGCAGAAACTGACTCCAAAAGTTGGAATGACTTGTCCCAGGTCACCCAGCTAGTGGGTGGCAGAGTTGAAATGGAAACCCAGAGATGCTGTGAACCCTTGATTAATTGCCAGAAACTAGGTCCTATGCACTATGTTTTAAAAGTATATTTTATTGATTTTTTTTACAGAGAGGAAGGGAGATAGAAAATCAGAAACCTCAATGAGAGAGAGACATCAATCAGCTGCCTCCTGCACGCCCCCTACTGGGGATGTGCCCGAAACCAAGGTACATGCCCCCGACCAGAATCGAACCTGGGACCCTTCAGTCCGCAAGCCGACGCTCTATCTACTGAGCCAAACCGGTCTCGGCCTATGCACTATTTTTATCATGGTCTATGCCCGCCTCCCCAGATTCCTATGTTGAAGCCCTAATTCCAGGGGTGATGGTGTTTGGAGGTGGGACCTTGGGGAGGTGATTAGGGTTAGCTGAGGTCATGAGGGTAGAAGCCTTGTGGTGAGATCAGCGTTGTCATAAGGAGAGGCAGAGACTAGAGCTCTCTCTCGGCCATGTGAGGGTACAGGAGGAAGCTAACTGTCTGCAAGCCAGAACCCAGACCATGCTGGCTCCCTGACTCCAGACTTCCCAGATTCCAGAACGCTGAGGAATAAATGTCTGCCATTTAAACCACCCAGTCTGTGGCACGTAGTGACATTTGTGAGTGTGACCGTCCTGGTTCCTAAGTTTCCTAAGGGACCTTGGTATTCATTTGTCAGGACGTGAAGGTCTGAGTTGGAATCCAGCCTTTTGCGGTGTCTGGGTCAGAACCAAAGTCAGGTCTCTGGCGCATGAGGTCAGTTCACTACCCACTCACCTTCCCTCCTCCATCCCCATCCCACCCACCCCACTCTCTCTATACTCCCCTAGAGGGAACATCTCATGAATAACCAAACCTTGGTTTCTCTATGGCAAACAGACTGGAGGGGGAAATGCCTGCTGGTGCTGATAAAGAATTGAAGAGAGCCAGCAAAGTAATGATTCTTGGCCAAAAATAAATAAATAAATAAATAAATAAATAAATAAATAAATAAATCATAATTTGGGCCAAATTTGTGAGAGAGATGTCCAATTCTGTGAAAGGTCATATCTCCGACAAAGACATATTCACCTTCCAATCTATATGGAAATAAGAAAAAGCAATTTGTGAAGTAGATCTCGAAAGTGCTCCAGTGAGGGCAAAATTTTCTCATCAAGTGAAAGATGGAATTTTAATACAAACTTAAAAGGAGGTTACACGTAGAGGGAAGATTTGTGCAGATGCCACGAGGCACTGGATGGAAATGTGATGTGAGAAAAAGGCAGTTTCTCTAATAAACAGTTTGTGT
Source organism: Lasiurus borealis (assembly GCA_004026805.1). NCBI lineage: Eukaryota > Metazoa > Chordata > Mammalia > Chiroptera > Vespertilionidae > Lasiurus > Lasiurus borealis. The sequence goes on along the minus strand of PVJN01009715.1, from coordinate 23,638 downwards.
ATTTCTCCCAAATACCAAACCACAGATGCACCTGGCTGTGCAGGAAGAGCGCGGACTTTGGAGCGAGGGAGACCTGGGTTTGACACTCAGACACCCACTCCCTGTGAGACCTGAATTGGCCTCTGGTCTCCTTGAGGATGAAAAGTGGCGATACCCCCCAAGATACTGTGAGGATACAGAGAAAGAGCCTGTGTAAAGAACCCTACGCTTTCTATAAAAATAGTAGTTACGTCTGTCATTGAGGTCACTGGCCTGAGAGGCAGGTGTTCCTAACGCTCAGGGTTAGGAAACAATCAGGAGGAGACTTGTCTTTGAGGCCAGAATTCTTGGGACAATTTAAATCTTTGCAGGAAGTGGGACCCACGACTCCTCCTTCTCATGTCCTTCATTCCTAGAAATTCCAGAAAGTGGCAAGGGACTCAGTTTAGTTCCTGGCACCTGGTCTTGCCTCTGATCCCAAAGTGGAGCTTTGCTGTTATGCTGAGATAAAACGGGGCAATAGATGAAAATGTAGGACAGAAAAGTGGCATCTTTCCAGAGCTGACATCTGGAGCAGTGAGCATGTGTAAGCTTGCAAAGGGGGAGAAGACAGAGGCAGGAAAGAGTTGGGGACAGCCCGCATCTTTAAAGGCAGAGAGTTGTTGGAAAGGAAGCAGTAGAGAAGAAGGAAGTAGCAGGTGAAACCAGGAGAGGTACAGGCTAGAGAAGCCAAGAGAACAGAGTACTGACTCAGCAGAAACGTGGAAGGCTCTCGAAGCTTGGAGACACTAAAGCCTAAAATCTCACTATGCCCATTGGGTTATGTGTTACACTTGCTGGGGCCCCAGAAGAAAGGAAACCAGTAAGTCAGGAAAACCTCTGGGCAGGTGAATTCGTCACGTGTCCTCCTGGGCAGGTGGGATGTGGAATGACAGAATGGTGTCCCTGGGAGAGAGAGGAAGTACTCATGTATGGTGTTTGCCAATCTCCATGGTGTAAATACTCCTATTGTGTCTTATTTCAAGCCACCAAAAGTTTAGCGACTGCCTTGCTGATTTGGTAAAAATGTAACAATCAGCTTTCACATGCTGGAATGGCCTGACTCCAGGACACCACTGCCCAGGCACCAATGAGATTGGAGGTTGATACAGTGGTATCTCGAGATACGCGTGCCCTAACGTATGAGATTTTTGAGATACGAGCTGTCAAGTGAGCGATTTTTGCTTTGAAATACGAGCAACATTTGAGATAGGAGTCATGGAACCGATCGGCCAGCTGCACACGACCCACCAGTTTACCGAGACTCGAGCGTCTCATAGTTTCCCACGCCTCAAGGTTATGGAACGAATTACACTCGTATCTCAAGGTACCACTGTATTTAGAACCAACACGGGGGTGCAGGCAGAGAAGACAAAGTTTCCCAAGTCTCCCTCAGATATGTAGACTATGTCTCCCTCTATCACAAGGAAGGAAAGGAAGGAGAGACCAGCATTCACCAACAGTTGTTGTTTAAAATTGATTACACTGACATGGGAGACTATTTCAACAAAATGGGTCTCCCTCTGACCCCAGGCCCTCAGTTCCTCTCCAGAGAAAACTAAAATTCTCAGTTATCACTGTATCCTTCTGGAAATATATTATGTACATTCCATCGTGTGTGTGTGTGTGTGTGTGTGTGTGTGTGTGTGTCCCTTTTCAAAATTAAATGGTAATATACTAGACAACTTAGCTTTTTCATTGAATAATATATTTTCAGTATTCTTTCAGGGAAAGATACATACGTGTGTTATGTAATTTTAATGGCTGTATAGTATTTCTTTTATGTATGCACTATAGTTTTCTCACTGATGAGCATATAAGTTTTTTTCTTCCTCTTGCTGTTATAAATAAACAATATGATGAATATCCTAGTACCGTATATATTTACGCACATGAGTAATCAATCCCATAAATGAAATTTCAGGGTCAAATGATGCATATATACATTTTTCCCCTCCCAGGAGGTTATGTTCATTTACATTCCTACCCACATTTTCCCCATGTTGTAGCCAACAGAGTGAATCCTCCAAATCTGAGGGCAGTATCTAAGTGCACGGGCTGTTCTCACATTTGGTGTAGGTTCTCTTAGTTGAGGAGGGTAATTCACAGACGAGGAAACTGGGCCTCGTGGACATTAAGGAACTTCCCGTAGGATGTGTCTCTATGACCCTAAGTCTTCAATCTTTCCTCTCACCATGCTAACCACCCTTCCTACTGACAATTGTCCTGCTGACAATTCATTGTAGGAGGAGCCCAAAAGCTTGGGACACGCCAAAAACATCACTTCTGCTTTCGGAGTTCTGGTTTTGTTTGTTCTTGCTTCATTTCCATAAGTTTTTCTCATTTCGATTTGCTTTCAATGATTCGTACTATTGATAGCAATGCTGCCCAAACACACATAGAGCTGTGTACTCAGCCCAGTTTAAAATGACCTCCTTGGTGACACAGTTTCTGGGGACACTTCGTGATGTCAAACAGGGACCACCTTTATTCCAGAATAAGTTTGATATGCTTTCCACCGGGAAGTACAAATTATTGTCCCTTTCAGAAACAGCCTGCACCTCTCAGTCTATCTCAGATTGGAAGCAAGAAGCCGCTTCCTTTATGGCTCAAATAGTCTGCACTCAGGCAAATTCCCTCTGAGTCACGAGGAGAATATGTCAGGAGACGCTGCCAATTATTGTTACGCCCAGGGAGTAGACGTTTAGGGCTTGGTTAAAGCGTTGGGGAAATTGCTTTGGGAGAAGAGGAAATAAAAGTAAAGATTACTATGAAACAACTCAGAGACTGCCAGCTAGGGGAGGGGAAAGGTGGAGGGAACTAGGAGGCGTGGAAAGGAGGGGGGAGAGGGGAGTGCAAGGAAGAAGGCTCGTGAAAATAAACCAAGCACTAAGGAGCACAGCGGGAAGGGAGGCTTGGGAGCCTGGTTTTCTGACTTTTCATGCCTGCCGGGCGCCTTGCGGGTTCACCTGTGTTCTGAGAGGATGTGGATGGAGGGCGAGTCGGAGGGGCTGCAAACATTGGGAATAGTGGTGGTCGTGTGCTCCTCTCTGAAACTTTTGCACTACCTCGGGCTGATTGACTTGTCAGATGGTAAGCGAACCTTCAAGCTTCCCCGTTTTATACAGATGTGTGTTGTTGTTTTTTATTAGCTTGTTGTGAGAGTAGTTTAGAAAATGCACGGAAAAGAGCGAGGAGACCCTAGAGATGTGAAAAAAGCCAGGTTAAGTCAGACTGGTATTGATCCCTACCTTCCTCCCAGGGCCCCCACTGGTGCGCTGTCCGTGGTGCTGAAATATCGCGCCTGTCTAGTAAAATAGGGAGTTGAAGTGGGATTAGCATCTTTTCTTCTGACCTATGTGTATGTGAGCCCTGGTGGAGTACTGGCTGTGAGAGCGTAGCACAACACATCACAATCCTCTCTCGAGGTATCTGTTAATGATTTATTATGTTCATAGAAACTGGTGAATTGTGCAAGTCATTATATTGATTTAAGAAGTAGCTGGGAAGATGATGATGGTAAAACTTTTGTAAAATGCTAATCATGGTGCCTGACAATTAGAAGACATTTCACAAATGTTCGTTTCTTTCTCCAGACTTAACCTTCACCCTGAAAAAAAATCCTTTTTCTAAAACTACCTCTTTAGCTGTGACTTGAGCTTCTATTCCTCAGTGAGAATGTACTCTAGTTCATGACTAGAAAGTTCGTGGTTGGGTTTCTAAAGGTAAAGGAAAATGAAGAATGTTTTCCTTCTCCTCGTGAGAACATGGTTTTTCTGTATGATTCTTATCGCATAAAATTAAGCTCCTGAAAAGATCCCAGTTTTGGTGAGCAAAGCTTTAAACAAGACCAGCCTCTAACAAAGTCTATCCAATGTGCAAACAATGTGTATTCCGTATATATTCCTACATTACAGCATAGCATAGCATGGATTTCTCTTCAAAGAGGTATTGTCTGCCATACCTACACATAATAATGAAATATCTTTATAGACAACGGACTAGCTAAAGTACCAATCAACACTGAGGTATTCCAGAAACTGAAGTGCAGGGGTTTGCAGTAGGATGAGCTCTGGACTAGGAGTCAGACCAGCTTTCTGCCAATCATGTGTCTCTGGTTAACCGTGGTCAAGTCATCTGGATCTCGGTTTCCTCATGAGAATATTGATGATTTCTGATCTCTGCTTCCTGGCATTCTGGAATGTTCCAGAGGTTTCATTGTATTTGGTTTGATCAGCCAGGCTCTGAGCCCTTCATCTCTGCTTCAAGACCAGCTCCACTTCATCTGTTCTATATGTTACCCCTGTAGGTAAGAGCTCTTTAAGCTTTAGCTGAAATTTTGTGAGTTTATGATTCTATGAGTCTATGGTTGTGTTTTCCTGAGGTTTTGAAAGCTGAAGCACATTCATAAAACTTTCTTAAAAACCATGTGAAATCTAAGAATCTGTAAGAATAGTTCTGTGCGCACAGAGAGACTCTTTCTGGACCTTGTAAAACTCTAAACTCAGCTTGCCAGTCCATAACAATTAGGCAAAATAGCTGTTTCCCACCATATAGATACCAAGAGAACACGTTGTTCCATCCTGCAAAGACCTTCAGAGCAGATACCCACTGAGATTACAAACTGATGCGAGAGCTTATTGCTTCTTTATAAAGCTGAAGGCACAGTTGAACCATTACCCTGCTCCTCCTTTCCCTATTCAGAGGTATTCGTCTCCCTTCCCTTATTTTGGCATCTCAGGATTACTTTTTTTTTTTGTTATCACAGAAGATATCAGTTATTTGTTTAATGTTATAGCAATGAGGGGATTGAGGTGAAATGTAGAGGATGTGTGTTTAAGACTGCCCTCAAGCCGAGACCAGTTTGCTCAGTGGATAGAGCATCGGCTTGCGGACTGAAAGGTCCCAGGTTCGATTCTGGTTGGGGGCATATACCTTGCTTGTGGGCACATCTCCACTGTGAGGCATGCAGGAGGCAGCTGATCGATGTCTCTCTCTCTCATTGATGTTTCTGACTTTCTATCTCTCTCCCTTCCTCTCTGTAAAAAATCAATAAAAACATGTTATTTTTTTAAAAAACAAAAAGACTACCCTCAGGTACCCTAGGTGATCAAAGGGATTAACATTTATTTAGCACCTATAATGGCCCAGTTATAGAATCAGGTACTTTTATATACACATAAGCTAACGTAACCCTCAAAATAATACTCTAAGGAAAAAATTAAAAATACTGAAAAGTAGACAGCATTGTTCCTTTTATGTAGGGAAGAAGAACAGTTTAGAGAAGCTACCGAAAAATGTCTAAAGATACATGAATAGCAATGAGGAGGTGTTGTCTCTAAAGTTTTACCCTCCTTCCTGGACACCAAGTGCCTCAACAAGTCAGTTCCAGATGTGGTATGTCATCATGTCCACACACGAGACTTTTATGCCAGAGCCTTCACCATATGGTGATGTGGGAAACTCTGTTCACTCTGTGTTCATAGAAACTGATGAATTGTAAAAGTATTTGCATACTAAGAGGAGAAGACCACCTCCTACTAAATACACTGGTACCAACACAATACAGTCACTCCACGGAGAGCTGTGGAATATCTTTGGAAATCCCTCAGTAGTCTTTCTTAGGCTCTTGGTCTTAAATTGTATTTTATTTTTCAGTAGTAACGTTGAAGTTGTATAGATATTGGGCCCAATGTCAAAAGAGCTGGGTTCCTATCCTAGTTGTGCCATCTATCAGTTGTGTGACCTTGGGCAAGTCCCTTTTCTTCTCTAGCTTCCACTTGGTAAAGTACTCATCACCTAATTCAGTTGGGTTATGGTGAGCGGAATAATGGCCACCCAGAGACTTTAGGTCCCAATCACTGGGATCTGTAGATGTCACTGTATAAGGAATATAAAATCTATTTAAGGACTAAAATAAACTTGCTTGGACAGTCCATAATATTTTCAACTATAGACAAAAGCAAAGAGAAAGGAGTAGAGCAGAAATAGGAGAGGAAAATGAAAGCTGGGGGAAAAGAGAGGAGAGAAGAGAGAAATGGTCAGAATGGCAGGGAAGAAAGATGTAAAGAATAGCCAAGACCAGTTTGGCTTAGTGGATAGAGTGTCAGCCTGCAGACTGAGGGGTCCCGGGTTCGAATCCGGTCAGGAGCATGTGCCTTGGTTGTGGACATATCCCCAGTGGAGGGCATGCAGGAGGCAGCTGATCAATGTCTCTCTCATCAATGTTTCTAACTCTCTATCCCTCTCCTTTCCTCTCTGTAAAAATCAATACAATATATATTTTTTTAAAAAGAAATAAAGAATAGGGAGAAAGGAAGGGAGGGACATGGGGAGGCAATAACAGGACGGAGTTTTAGCCAGGTCTGAGGCAAGCCCTCCATCCTCTGTGGTTCACTGGGGTGACCAGTGGGTTACATCCTGTCACCCTGGCCTTTAGAGTCCTCTGGCTAATTAACGGGTTATCAGCTGGTCTTTGGGCTTCAATCTCTAGAGACTGCACTGCAGAAAAAGCCACAGCAGCCCACCTTGCACTTGAGCTATGGCCAGACCACCACACGCCAGACAAAGCTAGCCCCTCCCCCACTTTTGTTTCTGATTTCCACAAACTTGGCTGTTCAAAAAGTCTGTCTAGTTACTTCTCCCCGCCATCTCTGGGACTGGGCACTGGAGATTTTCTGAAATAGATTTCAGGGTTGCACACAGTCGTTGGTGTATTATATTCAGTGCAGCACTCCATTGATCCAATGCCCTTGAAATGATTAAGTGCTGCAGGATTGTTCCTTTATCTCATTCAAGGCAATACCCAAAGATTAAAATGTCAAAGCCACCCACAGATTGCTCCTCTCTGCCTTCGCCTGCCCTCTCTGTGTCCCCTTGTCTTCTCTGTATCCAACCCCAAGGCCCCAAAAGGAGCTATCCAGCCCTCTCTCATGCTCCTCACAACCTCCCTCTGTGATGCCCATTGGGGCTGGTCTTTCCATTCATTCTCTGCCCGACTTCCCTGCTTTTAATCCATTTCCATCAAAACCCACCTCGTCTGCGTCCCATTCCTCCTGCCCGCTCACCGATGCAGAAATCCTCTTGAAAAGCAGGTCCCTGCGCAGGCAGTCATTGTGCCGGTGAATTGGTCTAGGAAGAGCCTGTTCTTTAATGATGGTGCTAGCATAGCATGCTGGCTTTGGACTGTCAGCTGTTTTCATGTTTGCTTCATTTAAAAGCTAGAGGGGAGATGGTTGAGGTGACCTGTCCCTTCAGGAGTCACCTAAACAGTGTCTCCTGGGGGAATTGAAGAGGAGAGTTGGTTCTGGCCCCGAGAACAAACATTTGTTGAAAGGATGAATCAATGTCTTTATCCTGCAGACAAAGGGGAGACCTGGGGAGGGGCGAACTCACGAAGACAGCGATTATGTCTGTCCTGCCCACCACACATTCCTTCTGCCCAGCACAGTGCCCAACACATACATGTTCAGGAAGCGTTGAATGAATGAGCAGATAACTACCGGGTGACGGGCGCGGGGATGTTTTCTCACACCGTGAAATGCACGGGAGCCCGAGACAAAGGCTTCCAACTTCACGGCAAAGACTCCACGTCGCACGCCAGACGCAGAGTTACTTCTTGCTCCTCTCCGGTGGCGTCTGTTTTCCTCAAGAGCCTGACTCCTTCTCCAGCCTTCTCTTTTCTCTTCTTCACTGAATATTCCCCTCTGGCCTGCCCTGGGGTAATCGCCTGATATTGCAGAGAATAGAAAACTTCTCCTGTTAGCTAAATGAATTCTCAGTCCAAGTATAGAGACATTCTCCTGCTTGCTAAATGGATTCTCAGGAAAAATCAATGAATAAATGGAGTCACTCCTGCACAAATTAGTGACCATCCTGTTCACAGCAAAGGACCGGAGAACCCTTTCAAGCCCAGGCCTGGGACACCGCCATTGCCATTTCTACATGATTCAGAAAAGAGCCCGGGGTGGCACCAGTAGACCTCGGCTCCACACTCAATCCTATCCCTCAGGCAACACGAATGTCGCTCTCTGTGCTCACACTGGTCGCCTGAGAAATGATCGGTGTGAATTAGATTCGTGGTTTCCAAATGGTGATCTGCAAAACCACCTTATGGAATTTGGGGAATGACAGCGACATTGATCTCCCACTCTAACCCAGTATCTGACAGCTTTCACCCATTTTACGTACTTAGTGAGCCTCCATGCGAAATTTCCTTTGATTCAAGAATTTCTTGCCTTTATAGGCATTTAAAAACCACTGAGGCCAAAACCGGTTTGGCTCAGTGGATAGAGTGTGGGCCTGCAGACTGAAAGGTCCCAGGTTCGATTCTGGTCAAGGGCATGTATCTTAGTTGGGGGCACATCCCCAATAGGGGGCGTGCAGGAGGCATCTGGTTGATGTCTCTCTCTCTCATTGATGTTTCTAACTCTCTGTCCCTCTCCCTTCCTCTCTGTAAAAAAATCAATAAAATATATTTAAAAAAACAAACAACTGAGTACCAGCTAAAGTCTGTCTAACCTTGAACTTTTCATAGTCCCGTGATTCCATGCCATGGAAGAAGACCCATGATGCACTTACCTTCATGGTGGACAGAAGGGATCTGACCCAACCAGGACCACAGCATTCCTACGGCATCTTCACCATGACAACCATCTATCCGTTAGGACACCTTATGTGTGCACTGAGCTTGCACTATCAGCAGCCACAAAACAGAACTAATGGCCGATGTTTCCATTCCCGTGGCTGCTAGAGTTGAAATAAGTTGAGGGCGTGTTGCAAAAGGGAAGGTGAGAGCACCAAGCTTCTGGCAACGAAAAGAAATGTGTCACAGAATTTAGCTGGACCCGACCCTGAAGAGCATGGAAGTGATCGGGAGTCGTGGAAATAACCCTGGAACTGGTGTCAGAGGCCAGAATCTAAACCCCAACTCTGCCGTGTGTTGACTTATAGCTTTGGGCAAAGTACATATTTCATTTCCATGGAACTTAGTTCCCTAATCTGTGAAATGGAATAGCACACCTCAACTTGCAGGACGCTGGGAGGATTGTGTGAGAACCTTTGGCTCAGTGCTAACACGATAAATATTCTACCAGGAGCCCAAAGGAGGAAGTGATTTGCCCAAGGTCACTTCCTCAAGGTCACGCAACAATACCATCATCATCATGTTGCCCAAAGCTCAGCAATGCCGTGATCTAAGACAGTGGTCAGCAAACCACGGCTTGAGAGCCACATTCGGCTCTTTGGCCCCTTGAGTGTGGCTCTTCCACAAAATACCACGGCCTGAGCGAGTCTATTTTGAAGAGGTGGCGTTAGAAGAAGTTTAAGTTGAAAAAAATTGGCTCTCCAAAGGAATGTCAATCATTGTCCTGTTGATATTGGCTCCGTGGACGAATGAGTTTGCCGACCACTGGCCTAAGAGGCTCGTGGTGCCCATGAGGACAGCAGGGCCCACTGGGCCTCTGCCTCGGTTCCCCACACTTCAGGGGGACGGCCTGGGAGCAGGCGCTGAGACACCCGAGAGCCTCACTCCCAGGAATTCAATATAGAAAACACATTAAGGCCTGTTTACATGGAAGTGCTGTTTATAATGATTGTTCCCCGCGGGATATCCGCGCCGCTTCCTCCAATCCTGTTGGAAGCCGCGCCGCTAATAGAGCTCCCCTGGCCTCCTCAGAGAGGCATTCACGGAGGCTAATAGAGACATAATTCAAAAACTGCTTGATATACAAGCCCTCAATTTCCCCCAGAACCACCCCAGCAGAGAGCCCCTGGCGCGCGGCACACGCACTGGCCCCACGCACTGAGACACGCGCCGTGTGAAATGGATGGGCTCCTGCGCAGCCAGGTCCGCGTGACGCTGCAGCCGTCCCTGCACTTCATCCCCACGTCCCGCCACGGCCAAGGGCGACGGGGAAGAAGCAGGATGCTAGGTGGGAGCCCCAAAGGACCCCTCCTCTCGGGTCTCTGCTCCAAGCCATGTTGGACAAGGCAAGCGAGAGACAAAGAAGCATGAAGCAGACTGGAATCTCAGAGGGAAGGCAGAGGTAGCTGAGAAGAGATTGACCGAAGACCTTGTATGCATCTATGCATAACCCATGCACACAGACAATAGGATGGTGCAGGCTGGGGCAGGGGGCAGGAGCAGGCCAGAAGGAGTCAGTGGGAGGAAAAAGAGGGCATATGTAATACTTTCAAGAATAAATTTAAAAAATTAAAAATGAATACATGTTAAAAATCCTCCAGGTCAGGTGAAGCAAAGAACCAATGCAGAGCAGCTCCGGGAATAATTGCTGTGTGTAAAGAGGAGGAGGAGGCGGGAAGAAGCTGGGTGTAGGTGATCACCTGGCACCACTCTCGTGACATCATGGGAGTGGCGCTGCGCTACAGAGAGATCCCAGCACAGACACTTCCTCCGTGGGACCGGGGGAGTCCCTACAGCTGTCTGAGCCTTAGCCTGTCAAGGGGCACACTGGGGACACTAATTCACCTCCCAGGGTTGCTAGGAAGATAAAGCATGAACAGATGTGAGAGCACTCGGCATGTCTTGACACAGGAATTCGTTGAACTTGTTTTATACAAATCCCCTCTTGCCTGGAATCTTCATACGGAGAGCGTGGGTGTGCGTCTCTGCTTGTTAAACAAATAAATGAGTACTGAGCAGATCCTCAACACTCTGAAATTAAACCAAAAGAGGTACACCAGGACCGATTAAAGGAAGTTCGACTTACCCAAAACGAATAAGCTTAATGAAACTTGGTATCTCAAGAAGAGATTAATGTAAGTTTAAAATGGCATACGTTCAAGGTGACTTCGGAGAAGTTTCTGGAGACTCGGTTCATAATGGATGAATAAACTAAAAATGTAGAGAACGTCCCAAGGCTAGGAAAGTAGAAATCCAGTGCCTTATCCCTCTCCCCTCCTCGTCTCCCCCCTAATCCCCCCTCAGGCACGTGGCTCTCAGGCGGCGCCTTTCCAGGAACCGTGGGGGGTGAGGGGAAGCACCCCAGAGAACCTCAGACTCTGGGGGCACATCGAGCACAAATGAGAATCCTGGCCGGGCCCCTCCAGGATGACAAACGCCATCAATCCCCGGTGGGGGAATGGCTGGAGTGCTCTCCGCCAGAGACCTCAATTTATCTTCGGGACAATTTTAATTGGAAACCTCGCCTCGCCGCTGCCCACTTTTTCAGAAGTAATTAGAATGCTAATCTATAAGAAAGATGTCTATTAAGTATAAATTAATAATGGATAATACATTTGAGCTTGCAATTTTGAGTAATACGGCCATCGCGTTCTTAAAGTAAAAATTCATATATTTTTAATAAGCCCGAGACAGTTCCCAATGAACCACAGATGGTTCATTTTTATTATCCTATAAAGAGACATTATGGGGAAATGTTGTTGCTTTTTACGGCAAAACGGAACCTTAGAGATGCTCTTTTTGGGGAGATCTCCAAGCTCTTTCTCAGCATCAGGGCCCCGTCCTGTCATGGTGGGGACTGAGGTGGAGACTGAGATGAGGTGACCTTCTCCTCCACCCTCTCAGACCTTCATCCCGCCCAGACAGGGGCGGTGTGGCGAAGACAAAGGCAGTTCAAATTGCAACTTTGTCCCCTGATGGTTAGTAACCAAGCCCCAATGACCTAGAAATAGGTGCCTATAAATAACGGTCATGCGGTTACTGACGGAGTATGAACGCAGGCTGTGACATGCATTGGACACAAAGCTTCACCGAGAGGGACTCCCAAAATGTCCCTCCCTCTCCTCTCCACACCTAGGACCATGAGGAGCATTTGCAGCTGTTCCCATTGGCACCCATGCACACAACCTGGCATTATACCTGCAGGGGAACAGGTGCATTCTGTCCACTTGACAAGCATCCATGAACCCTCCTACAAGAAGCTATGATTTGGAGAACAAATGATTCTGAACTGACCTAAGAACATGAAATGTGTCGGACACAAGGGTGGTAACTAGCTCTTCTCCCAGCACTGATTTCCACGTTATTGGCTTAAAATAGCCAAAGATAAGTCAGCATTAACCACACCCTTTCTCTGTGCCAGCCCCACTGCTAGGGCCCACGGTACAGAGAGGTGACACGGCTCTATCCCAGCCTTCCCCACTGCACAACATGGTTCCACCCTCCACCCAAGTGCTCAAACCTGGAAAGTCGTCCTTGTTACCTCTCAGTCCCTTCCCCTCACACTGCCCGTCCCCCTTCCCCCCATACACCCCCAAGTCTGGTGGACTCTCTCTGCCAGAGAGATGCAAAATCTGCCTCTTACTGGTCTCCTTCAGAGTTCACATCATCTCTCAGCCAGTTGCCACAAACATTCTCCTAGCAGGTCTTTCTGCATCTTATTGAAATACTAGTGGCCAATGCACAGATTCGTGCACATTGAAAGGAAATTAATTAGAAGAAATGTTTTAATACCGCTATTCACCCTTTATAATAGGAGTGTCCACCAAATTCATGATCGACAATGACAGCTCAAAATGCACGCGTGTGATTGGCACCACTGAGAGCTTTATATGTATCGTGCATGTGTGAGTCAATTTAGCCTTTTATTCACATAGAATAAACTTGCTTAATGAGGCCTGCTTTCTGATGTAGCTAAACTTTTTCCAGCCCAGTGAAGCACCCCAACTTCTCTTTCAGGTAATTGTCAGCAACACAGCAGTAAATATCAACACGAAGCCGATTATTATTGTAGATCACGCAGGGAGAACAGAGGATAAAATATTTAACTGCAGTGAAAAAACCTGAAGTCACTTTGACTATATTCTACACAGTGAAAAAAACCTGAAGTCATTTTCAAGGTCTACAGTTTCTTACTTCTTTTTAGTCCAGTCAAGTTTCTAATGAAAAGAAAATGGGATTCTACCCAGTCTCCTATCTACCTGCTCCAGGACTTCTGAGAGGATCAAATGAGATGAGGCATGGGAAACGCTTCACAGATATTAGGTTTATAGTGTAAAATGTTTCCACCTGGCTGTAAAGCAGGTCATGTTCCCGGGCTGCAGAAACTGCAAGGAGGCTAATCGCTAAAGAGAGGAAGCCAGGCGTTGCTATGTGATGTCATTACCTGGCTGGGCAGACACCTACCATTTTAACCTTTTATATCTATAGATAATGTGCACAAAACCCATGTAACGGATACCCAGATTTAAAATGGAAGCGAAAGAGGAGGAGACACGTGACTGCCATCACAGCATCCTAGAGGCTCTCTTTTTGCTCCCTTCCCATCCCTACTTCTGGGATAACCGCCATCATGACCTCTAACAGCACAGATCCATTTTACGTGCACTCTCCGTGGTCATCCACAGTTAATTCATTCACATCACTGTGTAGCATTTCATTGTGTGAATATGCTGAGAGCGTGTGTTTATTTTACTGTTGATGGACACTTAGGTGCGTTTCCAGTTTAGGGCAATTATAAATGTGATGTTTCTGCTTCCCATTGCTTTAAAGTTGACAGATCGGACCAGTTACCAGGCCCCACATCATCCCTCGGTCATTCTGCTCCACCACTTGGCCTCCAGTTAGTTCCTGAAAAGGACGTGCTCATCCTCATCTCATCACTCTTGCACATGCTGTTCCCTCTCTCGGAGACTCTTTTCCTACCGCTCTCTCACCCTCACACTTCAGGTAGAATGTCCGCAGACTATTCTCCCTTCTTTATTCTTTTTTTTTTATGTGTTTTTATTGATTTTTAGAGAGACAGGAAGGGAGAGAGAGAGAGAGAGAGATAGAAACATAAATGAAAGAGAAACATCGGCTAGCTACCTTCTGCACAGTCCCCTCCAGGGATTGAGCCTACAACCTGGGCATGTGCCCTGACTGGGAATCAAACCTGTGACCTCTTGGGACATGGATCAATCCTCAACCACTGAGCAGGGAAGACTCTCCTTCCTTCAACTCAAATCAGATTCTTGCTGGGTTTTCTTCCCCACACTACCCCCACTCTTCCCTCACAGCACTTAAGACCGTCATAATTGCATGTATGTGGTGATGTGTTTAACGCGCCAGTCCTGCTGAACTGAGCACCTACCTGTCTGACGTCTCTGTGACCACATAGCTGGCACTGAGAATAGTACCTGGCACCGAATAGGAGCTCAGCACCTCTTGGTGAAATGAGTGACTTACCTTGCCACAGCTTCGAGGAGCCCCTGGTCAGGGGGCTGTGTCAACCACACCGTGTGCCAATGCTGCCTGGGGCGGACAGGAGAGCATCCGGGTCTGAGGAAGTGGCCCTTGAATGACATTTTATGAGGTCTGCACATCTTATCGATCTGAAGGAGGCCCAGGAAGGAACCCCGCAGACAGGAAAGGAAATCAGGCAGCGGGTAGAGGCAGGACCACGTGCCAAGGCACGGAAGCATCAGCCAGGAGGTCGTGTTGGCGGAACAGCTAGCACTGCAGAGAGCGAGGGTGGGCAGCAGGGGGCAGCGGGGAGGTAAGAGGCCAGGGTTATGGAAAGCTGACAGCTCAGGGGGCCAGACCATGAAAGGCCTGGCTGCCTCATTATGAGCGTGGCCTTCTCCTGCCGGCAGCGGGGAGCTGCCGAGGCTTTAAAGAAGGGGCGCATTCAGATGTTCTTCCTTTGAACCTTGTTTTCTCCTTCCCCCAAGCCTCTGCACAGGAGTGTCCTGGAAAGCTCCGTCTCATCTTCCCTCCCACTTAGAATGTCACACACACACACACACACACACACACACACACACTTCCTTCCCGTCTGGTAAGCTCGCACCCCTTCAGATCTCAGATCTCAGGCCCCCATCCCTTCCTTGGAGAAGCCTTCCCTGACACCCTAACCCTGCCACTCCCTCCCATAGCACTCAATAGCGCCCGCTCGCAGCGCGTCTCACAGTGACAATTTATATGTGTGTCTGTGATTCTTCCGTGAAGTCCCTCTCGCACCAAACTGTGACTTCACTGGGGACAAGAACCACACCTGTCCTTGCTCACCATCGCAGTCCCACTGCCGCCCCTGTGCCTGGCACGTACCAGGCACGCCATGGCGCTGTGCCCTCCGGATGGCTGTTTGACAGAGGCCCTTAGCCTGTTTTAGCCTGTTCCTGCAGAGAACCCCAGGGAGGGCGGAGCCGACAGGCGGAGCTTTGCTGTAGACAGTGTAGTGGTGAGGGAGGAGGGAAAGGGATGGTGATGAGTCCGTCACATTGATCCCAGGGATGGTCATGCCCAACACCCCAGCGGGGACAATGCCAAAGGACGAATTTGGGCCCCACATCTGTCTGACTGCGGAACCAAACTCTAGTGATTGTCTTCTTTTTTTCTGTATTCTTTTTTTTAAATATATTTTATTGATTTTTTACAGAGAGGAAGGGAGAGGAATAGAGAGCCAGAAATATCAATGAAAGAGAGACATCCATCAGCTGCCTCCCGCACACCCCCTACTGGAGATGTGCCTGCAACCAAGGTACATGCCCTTGACCAGAATTGAACCTGGAACCCTTCAGTCTGCAGGCTGATGCTCTATCCACTGAGCCAAACCGGTTTCACCTTTTCTACATTCTTGATGCTCCTGCATTTGGGGCCTTGATCCTGGAGAGACCGTCCCTCCCAGAGCCGCTATTTCTAGGACTAGCCAGTGACTCTCCTGCAACTGGGCCTTTGATTGGCACACCAGCAACCTGGCCCCTCCCCCTTTACCTAACTGGCACCCACCAGGCCAACGCTCCCTCTGCCCCAAGTCGCCCCAGGGCCAGGTACTCCCCCAGCTCCGAGGCTGCCAGAATCCTTCAAACTTTCTAACCCGATGCTTCCTCAGCACAGCTGAGCCGCCTCACCGGTTCCTTCCCAGGAAATCCCCCGTAACAGCTGTGGCCAGGTTCCCCCCGACCCCCTGCCTCCTAACCAGCCCCGGTGCTTCCCCATGCGGCCCCGCATGGTGTGCGCGCTGCCTGTTTGTAGGGCCCGTGAGTGTCAACTTCTTTATCCATGACCTTCCTGGACCTGATCGACACCAACCCTGGGCCCAAGGTCAACACACAAACCCTTTCATGGACCTGGGTGTCCAGGGTTCTGACTCCTAGAAGCTGTGACTGACTGTGCGCTAAACATCCTTCCGATCCTCCTGGCTCCCCGCTGGCACCTCTGGGGCAGCAGGGAGGTTGGCCCTGGCTCCCCGCTGGCCTCTCGGGGGCATCAGGGGTGTTTGCCGATGAGAAGGAGGCGCTGGGGAGCCCTCTCCCCCCAGGAACCTGCCCCAGCCGCGCGCCAGGCCCGGGCACCGAGCTTCCTGCAATGGCCCCGGGACCAACCAGCTTTACAAATTATCAACATCTCCCCATTAGCTGCTGCAATATTAAATTGTGTGACTGGAAATGAATGAATAATCCCACGGGCAAGTGAGGGAGCCCAAGCAGCGGGGATTTAATAACAAGTCCTGCCCTCTCTCCGAGCGGAAGGTCTCCCTAATTAAATATTAAAGAGCTAGCTGCACAGCTACCGCCAAAAAAAAAAAAAAAATTGCTTTTTCAGCAGCAGAGCGCTGGGACGCTTCCTCCGGAGACCCAGGTGCCAGGGAAGTGTCCCCGGGGGACCCACGTGAGGGAGCAGGGACAGCACGCACCGCACTGCTGGGTTCCAGGCACAGGTCTCCCGTGCCCTGTCGCACTTGGTCCTCACAGGAGCAGGGGACATGGGTAGGATGGCATCCAAGTGGCCAAATTGGAATTTTCACCCA
The DNA here is from genome assembly GCA_004026805.1 of Lasiurus borealis. Taxonomy (NCBI): domain Eukaryota; kingdom Metazoa; phylum Chordata; class Mammalia; order Chiroptera; family Vespertilionidae; genus Lasiurus; species Lasiurus borealis. Next base: position 6,908 of record PVJN01009715.1, on the reverse strand, counting down.
CTTTGCTGTGGTTATAAAGTGCACACACGAGATGTGCAGTTAAGAACACCGGTTGTGCATAAAGCGGTGTGGCTCAGTGGATAGAGCGTCGGCCTGCGGACTGAAAGGTCCCAGATTCGATTCCGGTCAAGGGCATGTACCTTGGTTGCGGGCACATCCCTGGTGGGGGGGCGTGCAGGAGGCGGCTGATCAATGTCTCTCATTGGTGTTTCTAACTCTCTATCCCTCTCCCTTCCTCTCTGTAGAGTATCAATAAAATACAGTGGTACCTCGAGATACGAGTTTAATTCGTTCTGTAACCTTGAGGCGTGGGAAACTATGAGACGCTGGTGGGTCGTGTGTAGCCAGCCGATCCTCGCGATTACTCCTATCTCAAATATTGCTGGTATTTCAAAGCAAAAATCGCTTGCTTGACGGCTTATATCTCAAAAATCTCGTATGTTAGGGCACTCGTATCTCGAAGTACCACTGTATATTAATAATTTTTTTTTTTAAAAAAAAAGGTTATGTGGTCACACAGACCTGGATTCGAGTCCCAGGTCCGCCGTGTCAAACTGTGCAGACTCGGCAGGTCACCCTGTAAGTCTCAAGTCTTGTGTCTTTAAGAGGGTAGCGGTGCGGAGCTCACAGGTTACGGGGAGGGTTACGGGAGATAATGGGCATGAAAGTCTAGATGCAGGCTTGGTACCGAGGAAATGCTTCTGAAATGTCAGCGGCTGTTCTGGCCAATGGAACACACACACACACACACACACACACACAGCCGCCCCCAGGGTCTCAGAAATGCCTCTTCCAGAATGGAGAGCATCCACCCACCGCCTCTCACAGCTGTGTCTTTCCTTTTCCCTCTTCTCCCAGGTTCAGGACAAGTTAGGGGGGCTATTAGCATCTATTCAGCGAACACTGCGTGCCAGGTACACCTCCACTCATGAGCTCATGGAAGTCTCAGAAGAATGTGTGCTCGCTTCGGCAGCACATACACTAACATTGGAGCGATGCACAGCAGACTAGCATGCCCTGCACAGGCATGACACACAAATTCCTGAAGTGTTTCATATTTTAAAAAAAGAGTGTAACAGCCATTCAAAATCGAACTCTCATAGATGTCACTGCTAAGATTTTTATGTACGATATTCTAGAGCTAGATAGATAGATAGATATTTCTTATTTTACCAAACCTGCTTTTCTCCCCATCTAGGACTATTTCTGAGGAAGAATTTGAGACGTATATAGGGTTACATTTCACATCCCTAACCCTGGTCCCTCTGCCTCCTACCTTCCTAGATTCTGCTAGTTATCACACTCATTTTACATATTTAATCTCTCTCTTTTTTTAAATGTATTTTATTCATTTTTTTTACAGAGGAAGGAAGAGAGATAGAAAGCTAGAAACATCAATGAGAGAGAAACATTGATCAGCTACCTCCTGCACACCTCCTACTGGGGATGTGCCTGCAACCAAGGTACATGCCCCCGACTGGAATCGAACCTGGGACCCTTCAGTCCGCAGGCCGATGCTCTATCCACTGAGCCACACCGGTGTCGGCTCACCTCTCCCTTTTAATTATGACCACCAGGGCCTCGTCCTCCCTGCAGGGTCAGGGGACCAACTGAAATAAGAATAAAGGAGGAAGTTCCTGACTCGCTATAAAAAGTCCTCCTCGGACCCTTTCTCCAGCCTCTTGTATTCTTGCTGCCATGCAGGCCAGCCCCCCGCCCTTAAGCTGGGGCGCCGTCCCTGGCCCCCTGTGTACCATAGTGCCTCCCGCGGCTGAGTCTCTCTAGCGCTGTAACTCGCTTTATTTTCACCCACAGCACCCAGCCCACCTCTGATCCCTACCCTCCACCACCCAGGGTCTATAGGGGGCGCTGGCGCTTCATAGCTACTCAGTCATTGTTTGTCGAGTCAGTGAATGGCGTTCTGATAGCAGCTCTGAACTGGCAGAGGGACTGGCTTGAGTTTAATCCACTCTACCAGAAACCCGGGGTGCGATCTTGGACGAATCAGCCGCGTCGTGGGCAGGATAAAGCATCTCTCTGTCACTCCTATGCTCTATGCTCGGGCGTGTGTAGCTTTGTTACCTGGCGAAGGTTGCTTTCGTGCGCAGAAAAGGCAAACAAAATTGGGAATGCTAACTGGGCAGCAGGCAGCTCGAGGAAGGGAGGCAGGGACCCCCTAAAACTATGGGGCATCTCGCTTTCTGCCACCTAAGACTGGGCCCGCCAATTCTCAAGCGCTGATCGTGGGAAAAGCGTGGCTAGAGGAAGCTGGTCCCCCACTTGCTGGGACAGGGGACCACAAAGACCCAGGAGCAGGTCCCTGAGGGACCCACAGGGTGATCCCCGGTGTCAGAAAACATCTGACTGTCCATCAGAGGACGAGGCTTGTCTTGGCCCTGCTGTTCGCTGAACTGGTGACCTCAGGGATATAGCTCATGAGATCTCTGATTCCCTCTCTCCTAATAAAACCGTCTATCCCATTCTTACTGCGTGATGTTAGCGGCACGGGAGCAAACATCTGGCACAGCCCGAATGGGGAGAGGCCCTCTCTGATCACAGGACACCCCTTTTCTTCTCCATGTTGCCCAGGACCCAAAACATCAAATTCTGTCACACTGTCAGATAGTCACACGACTCAGGAACGTCACCTGGGAAAACGCGCTCTGGCGTAGGAGAGAGGGCTGTTAAGCAGGGATGGCAGGCTCGGGATGGCCATCTAGGTCAGGGCTGATGGATACCAGCTGTCCATTGGTCTCCGTGTGGAGAGGCAAGAGGGAGTGGTGGGGACTGAGGTTTACTAGAAAGCACGGGCCTGGCTAAAGCACTGAGCCTCGGCTCCAGCCCGCTGCTGCCGGCGACAAGGCAGGCCGCCATAGTATCGCTTCCGATTCCGAAGAGAAGCTGAAAACCACCTTTCATGTGAAACAAATGTGACAGAATTTACAGTTAACAGAAGCGAGGCAACAGCTGTTCCCGAGGGCCGCCAGACTAGGATTTCCCCACTAAGCTGCCCAAAGAGGGAGTTAGCCGCTAATGAGCCAAACACGTCCCAGGTATCCTCTCGGCTGCTGTCTCAGGCTTTTCATGTTTGTCCTAATTAGCTCCCTGTAGCGCTACACACTCTTAGCAAACAATGAGCACCTACTAAGTGCAAAACGGACACTGGACATCACGTGGGGGAGGGGCGACATACCAAAAATAGAAACCAACCCAGCAGGCACAAGGCCCCTGTCTCCCCACCCCTCCTTACCCCACCCCACTCTGGTAAATGAAAGCTCCAACCCTCAAAGGTACCGTATTTCCCGGCGTATAAGACAACCCCCAACTTCTCCAATTAAAAAAATATCGAGTTTGGGATATACCCGCCCTATCTGACATCATAATAAGTTGTGATATATTCATACAAGGCACACTACACCAAAAGAAAAAGACGACCCCCTGATTTTTGAGAAGATTTTCCTGGGTTAAAAAGTCGTCTTCTACGCTGGAAAATACGGTAAATGTGGTATCTGCCGGTGATTATTGAAGATGGTCAGTGCTTGGAGTTTGGACAGAAAGAGAGCTTTCTGGTGGCTGTCTGTGATCGCTGTCAGAGGAGATGGCTCTTCAGCCAGGTTTAGAGAGCGGCTAGGGTTGGGGTCCGCTGCTCCCACACTCTGGCAGAGACAGGGGTCCAGTCACCAGCAGCAATGGCTGCGCAGAAAACCCACGCTGGGCAGTTGTGGGGGGCTGTGCGAGAAAGGTAACCCGGGCCGCAGAGTGGACCCTTCAATGCCCGCGGGGCAGTGCGGGCCTTTATCCTGGAGATGCCTCAGCAGGGAGGCGGTGGGCAAATGGATGGAAGGGCACCACTGGCCTCTGCTGGCTCCAGAGAGAGGGGTCTGGGCCTGGGCCCCCTCCAGATCTGACTCCCACCCCTATTTCCCACCACACAGAGCAGACGGCGCAGACAGAGCTTCCTCAGACAGCCGCGCAGGCCGCTTCCTCGGGGTGGAGCGCGCCTTCATGTAATGATCTGGGCCTTGAACCAATTCCAGCAGGCGGCAGGCCTTTTAAGTAGGCCGTATTTCCTTTTTTTTTTTTTTTCCTTTTCTTTTAATGATAGTTTCATTTTCCATTTTTATTGGCCCTTCACTGCTGGCTCTCGGGCTCTCTGACTGGCTGTGAGCCGCGCTGACATTTATAGAAATCAATCCATTAATAAATCACGAAGTTCATAACGTCTGATTTGCTTCTAAATGAGACAGAACTATTATCACCATAAAGGCGCGCATAAAGCAGGCCCAATTGTGATGCATGGTGCCGTCTCCTCCAAGACATGGGAGGGAGTAACCTTTCCCCCAAAGCAGGAAGCAATCAGGGCTGAATAACTTCATTAATAATGCAAGGTGTGTCTGCCCGGCTTCATTTATTCCGCGCACAGTTAAGAGGCTGCCGAGCGAGTCCTGGAGATGACACCTCGCCATCTCCTCCCTGTCCGAGACCCCCGCTCTCCCACCAACTGGCTGCAGGCCTGGCACAGGGCCGTGAGGCGCCAGTTGGGGGTGATGTGGGGTGAGGTCCCTCTTCCTTCTCCAGCTAAGAAGTGGACCGAAGCAATCCACACTCGGGCTGCCTGGCTCATGAAGGGCAGAGGGCTGGAGCCATGGAGTTAGTCGGGGAGAAGAGGCAGGGCATTTTCTCAAGGACCCTCCGCGGTGACCGTCTGTGGTGGCGCCTGCATGCTCATGCTCCAGGCCGTGTTTCTAATGTCCCCCACCCACAGGGCTCTGCACTGGTCCACGGCACCTGCGGGCAGAGGTGCTCTGTGCTCTGTCACCCAGAGCCTTGTGTTTGCTCATGTCTGCCACAGTTGATAGAGATTGGCAATGCTCAAGTAAGTCACTTCATGTCCAACTGAATGGCAATTGGGTGGCTCTGACAGAGTGAGTCCCAGAACGAGAAAACCTTCCTGTGTGGAAGAGAAGCACGTTTCATTGCCTAGATCCATCAAAAAAGGATAATCTTGACCTAGAAACTAGATAACAGACGTGAATATTGGATTCTACTGTGGAGAATGATCCTTGAAAATCCTAGTCACAGTATGTGTCCTAACATTCTTTGGAATACCTACTAGGTGCCTAGAGCACTGGACATACCTCATGGAGATTGAAGGAGGGCATGATTAGTCTAATAACCATATCTCTCCTAGAGACAGTGAGATGATTACATCAATTGAGAAATTATTAGCATGCTCTCTGCACTCCCCCACATAGACACTCGATCCAAAGGTACGTTAGTACTGAATTCCGGCCAATGCTCACCTGGTCCATCTCTCCAGTATTGCCCCGCCTGTGATTTTGTGTACTAGAGGCCTGGTGCACAAATTCCACGCCTGTGATTATTGTGTACTAAAGGCCCAGTGCACAAATTCCACGCCTGTGATTATTGTGTACTGAAGGCCTGGTGCACAAATTCCATGCCTGTGATCATTGTGTACTAGAGGTCCAGTGCACAAATCCCACGCCTGTGATCATTGTGTACTAGAGGTCCAGTGCACAAATCCCACGCCTGTGATCATTGTGTACTAGAGGTCCAGTGCACAAATTCCACGCCTGTGATCATTGTGTACTAGAGGTCCAGTGCACAAATTCCACGCCTGTGATCATTGTGTACTAGAGGCCCAGTGCACAAATTCGTGCACTGGTGGGTTCTCTTGCCCTGCCTGGTGATTGGGGCCATTGGGGCCGGTGGGGGGCGGGGAGGGACAGCAGTCATTTAGGCTGTTATTCTAGTATAGATAGTGTACGGAAGTTTCTTTTCACACTGATAACAAAGACAGCGTTTCCTGGGTTGGGTTTCAGGGGCTGACCTTACCCTATGAAGTTGGTCTGAGGACCCCGAGCATGAGGATTTGGGAGTGTTGAACGTGTTCCCACTCTCCAAAGGCCGCAGGAGTGTGTGAGGGAGCTGGGTCAAGCTGGGGTCATGCACTCCCCTCCCCAAATCTGTATCCGGCGACTTCACACTGAACCTGAACGAGGCCCTGGTGAGACTACTCATATCAGGGGATTAGAAAATGCTGTCAATCAGGTGCTCCTACCTCCACTCTCCCCAGTCCCAAGAGCCAGTGTTCAGGCCCTTCACAGCCCACCAGCGCGAGCCCTCTGTAGAGGTGCCACCACCTGGCAAGTCAGGAAGCTAACTGGCTGAAAGACAGGTGTGCCCACCTTAGTCTGACCTTGATCTGGTGCGTTTCCATGGATGAGGAAACTCTCAGCCAATCTGAGATGAGTCCTAGTCACGTGGCAATTTGAGAAATTCCTTCGAGCTCTCTCTGCATCTTCTTGTTTCCATCTTAACGCTACCAGTGCCCTGGTCCCTGGACACTCCTCCCCGATTTACAACCAATTGTCATCTTTTGCTTCCCACGCAAAAGGAGCAACCAAATCCCACCCGTGTAACCCTCTTATTTCCTCCCAAATCTTCCAGACCCACGTGGCCTCTGTCCGCAGCACAGCGGCCGCGCTCATTAACGGGCCAGCCGCCTGTGCCGGAACTCCAGGGCACTGTCCCGCTGAGACCAAAGGGGGAACGACAGGAGGTGTCCCCAGTGCCGCCTGAATGCCTCGGTGGCAGGATTTGGGCCTCGTGTGACTAATTGCCCCCTGGAGCTGGGTCCCTGCCAGAGCCGCCTCAGGAAATCCTCAGAAGTATCACCCGGACAAAGAGGCCCATCACCTGAACGTGGCCCAGAGATGTCTGCCCGTGGGCGGTGCTGCCACAAACCTGACGTTTCTGTTTTGCAGTCTGGCCGGGGCCTTCGCTGGACTAAAGCATGGCATTGGAGGCGAGGGTCCCTCATTTTGTGGCTTTCCTCCTCGTCCTCTTCCTCCTCCTCTCTCTCCTCCTCCTCCTCCTCCTCCTCC
>PVJN01009714.1:40362-59953 GCA_004026805.1 Lasiurus borealis | reverse complement strand
CTCTGACATGTATACAGAAACAATTTTGACATAGAAAAACAAAATTGGAGAACTACCTTGTTTTAAGATTTACCATCAAGTTACAATCATCAAAGCAGTGTGTTGCCGAGATTGGTTTGGCTCAGTGGATAGAGTGTCAGCTTGTTGACTGAAAGGTCCCAGGTTCGATTCTGGTCGGGGGCATGTACCTTGCTTGTGGCACATCTCCACTGTGGGGCATGCAGGAGGCGGCTGATCGATGTCTTTTTCTCTCATCATTGATGTTTCTGACTCTCTATCCTTCTCCCTTCCTCTCTGTAAAAAATCAATAAAATATATATATTTTTAAAAAAGCAGTGTGGATATTGGCATAAATATGGACATAGAGAACAACAGAATGGTAGGGAATCCAGAAACAGATCCACAAGTAACACAGTCAATCAATTCTCACCATATGTGCCAAGACAATCCAATGGGAAAGGATGGTTACCACAAAGACGCACACGGGAACTTGGTGGTATTATTTTCAATGTGTTATAACTCACTGGCGGTTTGTTACACAGTTTTATGCATCTGCCAAGTGTATCACTAAAGGAACTGCTTGCTCAAGATAGTGTGCTCTCCTGCCTGCAAGTCACACCTCCACAGAGCTGATGAAGTGAAGAGAAAGCAGCCAGAATGAGGGAAGATATGTCGGCATGTATTACTAATATTACTAAGGATTCCACTATAAAATGTATCAATTATGCCCACAAATAAGAAAACAGCCATCAAATAGGTGACAAATACTTATACCGGTAATTGATAGGAGAATAAGTTCAAATGGCTATTAAGATGAAAATATTCTTAATTCCACAAACAACAAGGGAAGTACAGATTAAAGCAAATCCAGGAGAGGATTTGATAGTCTAGTCAACTATAGGGACACACACAATCAATAAACTGTAAAGGTCCCCTCCTTTATAAAACACCATTGTGTTCACCTCCTACTTTTACCTAATTGAACACGTCCCTCACCTCTGGATAAAGGTGGAAGCGTTTCACTGTGTTGATGACCAGGGGGTATTCCGTGAGCCGGTCGTTCATGATGGTCCACAGTCCTTCCAGAAACGAGGGTGCTTGGATGATGGTCTTGAAGTAGGAGTAATAGAGTCCCTTAAAAAGGCACACATGGTCGACGTAAGTAAACTGTGAGCGTGTCTCTTCTTGTAACTCTTTTCCGAGCAGTTTTGCTGTAGGAAAAGGTTAATAAGAGGGCCTCCTCCTTCCTCCTGGCTACTACTGCATCTGAGACTCAAAGGCACACTTTTTAGGTTATCAGGGCGCTAGTCTTTCATATGTTCTGTAGCTTTAAATGTAGAGAAAATATGTAAGGTGATTATGTTATAGTCAGGGCAATGGTTAGCAAACCTGTTGACTCATGAGTTTGCCGACCACTGGACTAGACTAAATGTTACCGTGTAGTTGTGGCCTATTGTGTGCAAAGAGGTGAAGGGTAGTATAGGGTAAAGAGATGCAAAGAAAGGTAAGGCTTCTATACCTCACTAGAGCTAATAAAATGATAATAGCAGAAGTCTGTAATAAGTCATGTATAACGTTTTACAGATTATATATCAAAATAACAGAAAAAAATATTAGAGGTTCCAAAGTTCCCTCTTCAGAGATTATCTTGAAGTCAAGAGCTAAAAATAGGGGGGGGGTGAGGAAAAGCCAGAGAAAACATGGGGTCTCCCAATCTAACCGACAGCAAGCATTTCTGATGATAGTCGATGCCTTATATGACTTCTTAAGGATTGTCTCCGTTCTCCTTTTCCTCGCCTATTATAACTGACCTTTATTATCTTAAAGAGCGGTCCGTATCAGGACAGGAGGGGAGAAACTGAGGGAAGTAAGAGAACCCTGAAACACTTTCCACTTTAGCAATAACCCCAAGTCAGAGCTTGAGGCACGAGGCAGTTCGCCAAAATCGCATTTCAGTGCCTCATCACTGTCCGCTAATTATGTCCCTAAGTCCATTCGTTAGAAAAAAAAAAAAAAAGAACTTAACCATTTCGGTGCGAAAAGTCATTTCCCGTTCCAAAGATGAGAGGTGAGAAAAATGACGATCATTTTCAAAAAGTACTGATAAGTGTATCCTAGAAGGAAGCAAAAAGGCACCGCATTATAATAAAGATATAATAAAATAACCTTTCAGACAAGTCCGAAAATAACGGAGTTACAGAGAGACAAAGTGCAAAGCCATGGACAGGGAAAAGAATACATTTTTACAGTAAACACCGGCATCACTTTACAGTCTGTGTACCGGCTTGCCTGTCTTTAAAAGGCGTAAGTTACTACTCCCCTAATGTACCCATTTTGTAAATGCCGCTTTACACACATGAGGTTTTTAAAAAGTCATCTGGCCCTAGCCGGTTTGGCTCAGTGAATAGAGCATCGGCCTGCAGATTCAAGAGTCCCAGGTTTGATTCTGGTCAAGGGCACGTTCAATTCCAGTAGGGAGCGTGCAGGAGGCGGCTGATTGATGTCTCTCTCTCATCGATGCTTCTAACTCTCTATCCCTCTCCCTTCCTCTCTGTAAAAAATCAATAAAATATATTAAAAAAAATAAAAAAATCATCTGGCGCTAGCCGGGTGGCCCAGTGGGTAGAGTGTTGGCCTGCCAGGTTCCATTCGGGTCCAGGGCACGTATCTCGGTTGCAGGCTCCTCCCTGGCCTGAGCCCTCGTGCATGAGGCAACCAAACACACAGATGTTTCTCTCTCTCCCACTCTCTTTAAAAGGTCAATGGGAAAACACCCTCACATGAGAATTTAAAAATAAAGTGTAAAAAAAAAAAAAGGTAACCTGTGTCAACGGATACAGATGCACGTACAGATGTTCTATACACATACCAAACAGTTATGATATATTGTATGAGAATAGTGACGGCAATTTTTAATTAAAATGCCTTTACTTATTTCAAGCGGAACCTAATCTTACCAGTGTATAACTCCCACAAAGATACCTGGAAAAATGAAAAAAATAAAGTCATTAAAAGTTGCTTTCTTATGATAATTATAATATACCCTCAAAACAATTATTTCAAATGCATTCCCTGTAAGTCTAGCGAGAACATACAAGCAAGGTGGCTAATTCTGCCTACATAAATGAGGAAAAAATCCAGAAACTCAAACAACCAATAGTGAATAGCACTTACCTCTGCAGGGGTGTGTGGGGGGGGGCAGGGGGAGGGATTTGAGGACCAAAAGGGGAGACTTGGGAGATCATGTCTCCTTCACAAAAAGTGCCAAACAGTGATGATTTGGGTCTCCTTTTTTTTTTTTCAGTATCATTCTCTCTTATTGTCACTGTTATTCCCTATATCTTTACATCAAGAGATAAAAACAAAGAATCAGCCGAAACCAGTTTGGCTCAGTGGATAGAGCCTCGGCCTGCGGACTGAAAGGTCCCAGGTTCGATTCCGGTCAAGGGCATGTACCTTGGTTGCGGGCACATCCCCACTAGGGGGCGTGCAGGAGGCAGCTGGTCGGTGTCTCTCATCGATGTTTCTAGCTCTCTGTCCCTCTGCCTTCCTCTCTGTAAAAAATCAATAAAAAAATATATATATATAAAACAAAGAATCACATATACACCACGTGACCAGTTCCCTCCTTCCAGAAGGGACTCCGGCCACAGAGCCCCCAGCCCACTTCCCCGGTGCCCACCAGAAGATGGCAGAGACAGGAAATGCGTCCGCAGCAGCTCACCAGGCGTCCCCAGGTCAAGGCCAGGCAGGTCAAACCATCACACCGCGGTGATCTCCCCAGGAGGGGCTTTCTGAGGCACTCAAACACTGGGGGACCCTCCGGGGGCTGCACTCTGTTCATCCTTTCTAAGGGGACCACGGAGCTGGGGGAAGGGATGGCTGGACGCCCACTTAAACCACCACAAACCCCCATTCTTGCAGGGTTCCCGCAGTTTTTCTTGAATCAACACGTCCTAGAGTGCTGTGAACCTCTGGTTAATTACCAAGGACCATGATATGATGAGAATATTGTAATTCTCACAATATTCTAAGTGTTTTTTGTTACTGTCGCCGAGGAGTGGATTTATCTATTCCTGATGTCCTGGCTCCCCTCCAAGACTGTATAATGGCATGTCTGATGATTGTCTATCCCAGAATGTACGTGGCGATGCGTTTTACAGACCACCACCACCAACCTCTTAACAATTCAAAAAAAATTACTCAAGTCGGCTAACAAAATAAGTGCACATCGATAACACAACTAATAATAATAACAATAATAAAACACGGCCATGTTCAACACTCCCAATCACACTCCTCAGTCTTCTTCCATGTTCCTCACCATCCTGGGCTCTTGCTCACAACTGCTCTACCCATCTCAAAAGATTTGCTTGTTTTACGCCATCAGCAGCAAACCCAGCCCCGGTCTGCGCCTGGCCTCTGCCTAAGCATGGTTACTTGACAAGTAATAATTTGTAACGCACTGTCATTGATTTTGAGAGAGAGAGGGAGAAGATAGAAACCTCAGATAGAAACCTCAGTGATGAGGGAGAATCATGGGTCGGCTGCTCCTGCACGCCCCCTGCTAAGGACGCAGCCTGTGACCCCGGCGTGAGCCCTGCTGGCCTCCTGGTCCCGGGGTCAGAGCTCTGGCTGAGACCACCGGCCGGCTGCTGCATTTCTAAAGGTTGTAAAAACGAGGAGGAAGAAGAGACAGTGCAGACTGCATGTGGCCAGAGAAGCTTAACATACTCACTACGTGGCTCTTTACAGAAGAAAGTAGATGTTCACTACAATCATTGACACTTTCCTAATGCAGAACCAACCCTGCAGCACTGTGAAATGAATCCTGCACCTTCGCTGCCAACTTGGAGCAGGTGCCCTCCGATGGGGCTCCGCTGGCTTTAAAACACACAGACACCGGCTCCAGCCCGAGATCCCAGTTGGTTCCGCCTGGTCCTGGGCACTAAGAGGTCTCAGCCCAAACCCCGGTGGGGGGCGCGCAGAGGCAGCCACTGTTTCTCTCTCTCTCTCTCAAAAACAAACACGAAACCAATGAAAAAACACTCCACAAATAAAATTCAAAGACGCTGCCCTGTTCAGCTACATTTGTATCTTCTTTCTGATTCTCCAAGTGTGTGTGTGTGTGTGTGTGTATGCACGTGTGTATGTGTGTGTATATGTGGTACCTCGAGATACGAGTGCCCTAACATACGAAATCTTTGAGATACGAGCCGTCGAGTGAGCGATTTTTGCTTTGAAATACGAGCAACATTTGAGATAGGAGTCATCGCGCGGATCGGCCGGCTGCACACGACCCACCAGTTTACCGCGACTCGAGCGTCTCATAGTTTCCCACGCCTCAAGGTGACGGGACGAATTAAACTCGTATCTCGAGGTACCACTGTATACACACACACACACACACACACACACACACAACACACATATATACACACACACACATATACACATACACATATAAACACACACATGCACACACATATATACACACACATATATACACACATGCACAGACATACACACATATACACACACGTACACACGTACATATATATACACACACACACACGTGTGTGTGTGTGTGTATATAAAACTCTTAAAAGTTACATTCAAGGAAAAGGGGAAATAAAATATCCGATTAAATCCGTCCTCACTGCCTTCCTGTGCCTCCAGGGACCTATGACGGCAGCGGAGACCCGGCACCAGCGCTTCTGGGCTGTCCCGCCCCCCGCCGCCTGCCGGGGACCCCCTCTTCTCCGCGGAGCTCCTACAGGAGTCTGACCCCAAGGGCTGACCCCTCACCCCTGCAGCCACCGGGGGGCCTGATTAAAACGCACTCCCTGGGCGTCCCCGGTGCCCGGAAACCCTGAAGAATGAATTTTAAAACAAGGGGGCTCCGGGGAGCGGGGACCCGTCATTCTGGGCCCCCAGGCTGCACCCGCCCCCCGCAGCCCCGGCCCCCGGTGCCCCCGCTCTCCAGGCCCCGGTCCCCCCGCAGCCCCGGCCCCCGGGTGCGCTCACCGAGGCCCACGGTGGTGCGCAGCGAGAGCGGGCGCCGCCGCAGCAGGTGCACCTGGTCGCGCAGCCGCTCCAGGACGCAGCGGAGGCCGCGGAGGCGCAGCAGCAGCCCCGGCGCCGCCTCCGCCCGCAGCCCCGCCGGCGCCCGCGGCTTCCGGCCCCGCCGCGGGGACGAGGCCCGGGCGCCCCCGCCGCCGCCGCCGCCCTGCCCGCCGCTCCCGGGCCGGCGCGGCCCCGGCCTGTCCGCCTCGGCCCGCGGCGCCTCCCGGTCCGGCTCCCCCGCCCCGGCGCCCCGGCAGCGCCGCCGCGGCCGCGTGGAGCGGGGCGAGCCCGGCCGCGCCTTCGGGGCCGCCTCCCTGGACTTAGTCCTGCGCTGCGCCGGCATCGCTCATCGTCCCTCCGCCCGGCGCCCGCCAACGACTCGCCCGCCGTTGGGAGCCCGCCGCCCGCCGCCCCCGCCCCGCGTGGCAGCCCCCCGTGCACCGCCCCACGCGTGCATCGCCCCCGTGCACCGCCCATGCGCAGCCCCCCGCGTGCGCAGCCCCCCGCGTGCATCGCCCCCGTGCACCGCCCATGCGCAGCCCCCGCGTGGCAGCCCCGCGTGCATCGCCCCCGTGCACCGCCTGCCTGCAGCCTCCCACGTGATCGCCCACGTGCCACGCCCCCAGGTGCCACGCCCATGCGCAGACACCCCCCACGTGATCACCTCCACGTGCAACCTCCCACGTGCTTGCTCCCACATGCCACGCCCCCAGGTGCAACCTCCCACGTGATCGCCCCCATGTGCCACGCCCCCAGGTGCAACCTCCCACGTGATTGCTCCCACGTGCAACGTCTCCAGGTGCAAGGCCCATGCGCAGACCCTCAACGTGCAACGCCCCCACGGGCACTGCCCCACCGGCAGCCTCCCACGTGATCGCCCCCATGCGCAGGGCCTCTATTCCTAGGTTTCCCTTTTTTTTATTATTGTGTTACATGTGCACATATCTCCCATTGCCCCCCTCCCAGGCATACCCCAACCCCCAGTGTCTTGCATCTGTTGGTTGTGCTTATCTGCATGCACACAAGTCCTATTGATCTCTTATCTCCCCCACCTCTCCCTCACCTTCCCGCTGTAATGTGACAGTCTGTTGGATGCTCTACTGCCTCTGTGTCTATCTTTCTGTCCATCAGTTTATAATGTTCTCTATTCTCCACACATGAGTGAGAGAGGTTTCCCTTTTTAATCAACTTTTTTTTCCATTGCCTGGAGTTTCCCGTAGTTTTTGGATCCCTCCGTGTCCTAAGAGCATAAAGCCTATTCGTGCCCGGGGGTGAAAGTACAAACAGGGTCATTTTATCACTAACACACTTTTATAGGAATGTCCTGGCATCTCTATCCAGTAGGAATTAGAAAGAACCTCAACATCGAGTAGATGACAGAACACTGGTATGGGGCAGCATTCGTGACTAAGTGGACTCACGTCGTTTTGAATGACTGATGGTGCAGGAAAACACTCCTGGATCCGTGTGAAAGGGACAAGAAGCAGGAAATGCGTGTATGATTCAGATGAACACGTGGAATTAACCACACGTTTCCTTAAAGGACTGTCTGTGGGAGATGGGCAGGGTGTGAGGGCCCATAGTCTAACCACTCTATTCACTTCCTCCTCTGAAAAACGCTGAAGCACCTGATGCTTAGTACGTGCTTATAATAAAAACGTTTTTGTATCTTGTTCCAGACTGATCATATTCAGAATGAAATGATGCGTAGTAGTTTGAATCTTTTGCTTACCTGGGTTCTTTGTCGTTAAGTTGTATGTTAGTTCTATTGTTAAACAGAAATGCAAGTTCTAGATCCATCCGTTAGCTCGGAACACTGGCAAACAGTTGCCCAAATTTAGTACAGTTGACGAGCATCATGAGATGTTTTCATGTCTCATGACGTCTCTACCACTAGTCACTCACTCTGACCTACTGATTTTGAGCACAGTCATATTTAGCTACCCAGTTATTAACGACAATAATTTAAAATAGCATGCGGTGGCGAACTGACAATTCAAATAAGACACTAGAATTTGATATAATACGATATATTCTCACTGAATCTTATTCTCTTTTAGATGAAGCGATCTCATGATTTAGCAAATCACTTATTTCTTTCACTGAGAGGTTTTGAATGTCATGATCTATATCTAAACCTCACCTCCATTTCCGTTTTCCCTTTTGTCTTTCGGTGAACCTGATTGGTAATTTCTGCAAAAAAAAATGCAATGAACCTGTATATCCAGCAGATGGCAATAATGACCTATAAATAAGAATTTAACATTTGAGATAGTTTTCACTTTTATTTTTAAAAAGAAAGATCACTGTCTGGTAATAAATCAGTTTGCTAAATATGAAATTTAGAAAAATTCCAAAGAGGACTGGTAAACATAATTACACTGCCTATTTCATTTTTCAAAATAATGAAGGTATTCTTCATGGCCAATGTTTGGTTTGTCATTTAATAGAGTAATGACTTTGCTTTAATTGATTCAGATAATTTTTAATCAAATGTAAATGTTACTTTGCATAAATACATAGGAATAAATTTAAGTGGATAGCTCAGTTATGTCTCTGTCTAGCATGGTAATAGGGGACAGGAAAAATAGAGTTTAATGAACATCATTTTGAAGATTTAACATTTCCCACCTGAAATTTGATCATTTAAAATACTAATTTCACTTTCCTTGATATTCTCTGCACTAAAGATGGGTTTGTATCAGTTTCTTTTACGTTAAAGCACTTCTTTCTCTTTTATGGTGCAAGGAGTTGGAATTGCCATCCTAGCGTTTATCTCTCTTTAGTCTGTCATCAATAGTCCCAAAGATGGTAACAAAATTCTTAGGATCTCATAATTATGTCAGCTACACTTGAACCACATATCCAAGATTCTTTCAGTGTGACTTGTTCTACTAATTTTATTTATTTCAATTAAAAAGTTTTAAAAAGGTAAACCAGCCCATCCAATGGGGCCCAGTGTTTGAAGGTCAACCAGAAAGTCACCGTTCGATCCTCAATGAGGGCACCTGTCCTGGTTCCAAGCCCGATCCCCAGTGTGGGGTGTGCACGAGGCAACTCATCAATGATTCTTTTTCATCATTGATGTTTCTATCTCTCTCTAAAATCAATACAAATTTATTTTAAAAAATAAAAAGATAAATCAAATGTGATTTGTATTTTACATTTTTTGCATCTTACATTTTTGCAAGTCTTCCAATAAATTCACAAATATGAAAAAAAAGTTTTTGCTTCATCACATATCTCTATTTTTGTCTCCTCAAGATAGGATAGCCATCGGTATGTGCTTCTTGGTGGCTATTGATTTTCTAATTTAACATGTACTATATTCATGTTAAAAGATTTTTTTCAAATTTTCCTTCAGTTCTCTCTGCTGGAAAAAGTGTCTTTGCACATGCATCTATTCTAATAAGAGGGTAATATGCTAATTAGAGCAGATGTCTTCCAGACGACCTTCTGGACTTCCTCCTGTCCTTAGGAGGAGCAGGCCTAAGCCGTCAGTCAGACATCCCCAGTGCTGCATGGAGTGGGAGAGGCTCCGGCCACGGCCACTGCACTCCCCAGCCATGAGCCGGCTTCTGGCTGAGCAACGCTGCCCCTGTGGGAGCGCACTGACCACCAGGGGGCACCTCCTGTGCTGAGCGTCTGCCCCCTGGTGTCAGTGTGTGTCATAGTGACCAGTTACTCCTCTCTTGGGCGGAAACCCTTCTCTGATATCCCGAGGTGTCCCAGATTATGAGAGGGTGCAGGCCAGGCCGAGGGACCCCACCTGTGCACCATCGGGGCTGGGAAGGGATGAGGGAGGGCTCCAGGGCATGTCTGACCCATCTGGCTCAGTCTTGATCAGCCAGATCCAGCAGTAAGCTAACCTACTGGTCCGAGCATTTGCCCCCTGGTGGTCAGTGCACATCATAGCAAGAGGTTGAGCGGTCTTAGCATATCATTAGCATATTACACTTTGATTAGTTGAATGGCTGGACAACCAGACACTTAGCATATTAGGCTTTTATTGTAAAGGGTGACATTTTAGATTGATTTAAGGTTTAACTCTGATTAACTTTGTAATTGCCACCCTAGTGTTTATCTTTCTCTAGTCTGTCATCAATAGTCCCAAAGATGGTAACAAGATTCTTAGGATCTCATAATTATGTCAGCAGAGATAACTGAAGAAAAATTTGAAAAAAAAAAATCTTTTAACATGAATATAGTACATGTTAAATTAGAAAATAAATAGCCACCAAGAAGCACATATCTATGGCTATCCTATTTTGGGGAGACAAAAATAGAGATGCATAATGATAGTGGCCTAGAAATATTACCGGATTGGGCCCAGTATGTTTTGGGCTGTTTATTCCTCTCCCCCTGATGTCCTCAACTCTGAAAGACAGACTTTGGACTCCATGGCCTCATCCCATTCCCGCTAGGATGTGGACATATGTGTGGGTGGCTGGGGGGATGTACCTGTTGAGTCATGCAGAGCCATGGACCAGATTCTCCTCCTCCCGGGAGACTTCCCTGCTCTCCAGCTCTGAGTTCTGGTTCCAGCCTGAGGGTCTGACTCCTGGAATTCACCCCATAGTGTCCCCCCCCCCATCCTGTCCTCCAGTCGAGGCATCTCTCATCGCCGACCCTGGTGAGCACAGCCACCCCATCTCCTCTCTCTCTAACTGCTCAGCCCAGTCCCCACAGGCTCCCACGGCACTTCCGGTCTCTTCATCCGGCTCCTCCCTGACTTCCCTTGCTCTCCAGTCTCTGAGTCAGTGGTTCTCAGCCTTCCTGATGCCATGACCCTTCAATACAGTTCATATGGTGGTGACCCCCAACCATAAAATTGTTTTCATTTCTACTTGATAAACGTAATGTTGCTACTGTTAGTGAATCATTATATAAATACCTGTGTTTTTCAATGGTCTTAGGCGACCCCTGATAGCGGTTCTCAACCTGTGAGTCACTACCTGAGGCAATGGAGTCCATGTGGTCACAACACACAGGTTGAGCCGCTGCTGTAGAGCCTAAGACCATCAGAAAACACAGATATTTACACTACGATTCATAATAGCAAAATGACAGTGATGAAGTAGCAACGAAAATAATGTTATGGTTGGGGTCACCACAGCATGAGGAGCTGTGTGAAAGGGTTGTGGCATCAGGAAGGTTGAGAGCCACTGCTCTAAGTACAGTGGCTCCATTCTTCCTTTTTTCTAATCACGTCCACCTTCTCATAGTCTAGATGGAACTAGAACCTGTGCCCAAATGAGCAGTAGGTGCTTACATCAAGCCCAGAAGACTGTCCCATGAGCAGCAACGTCTGATTCCGCCTGGCTCTTACCCACCCACAAAGAGGAAGGTAGAACTTCAAAATGCCCTCTGGCCTGCAGTCTGTTGGAACTCTTACTGAGACACTTAGCAGTGAGCACTCAGCCCATTAGGAGAAAAGTGTTGAGTGATGCAGTATTCACGTTTCTTAAGGCCCTGTACCTGGGCTCAGGGGAAAAAAGGGGGGAGGGCAAGAGAAATGGTGTGTTGTTATTTTTTAATCCTTTCATTTTCAGCTATTTGTGTGAGGAGTTAGTGTAGTTTGTTAGTTATAAGCAAAGGCAGAACTGGGGGGTCTGGCTTCCCCACTTACTGAAGGTCACTTAACCTCTCTAAGCCTCGGTTTTCTTATACTTTAAATGGGAATAATAATAGCTCTTACCTCATAGATTTGTGGCAAAGATTAAGCAGGATAATGTATATAAAGTGTGCAAATAAGAGTAAGTGTTTTATAAAAGGGAGCAATTATTACCGTGTCAAAACTCAGGATGGAGAGGAATTACTTACATTATCCTCCCAAAGAACCAGCTATAATTCTTCTTGGGGGGGGGGGAGTAAAAATAAACTAATATAAATTGAGAGCCCAAGGCCACACAATGCTCTCAAATAGGCAATATTATCTCCTTTTCACAGATAAAATAAACGGAGGCCGGGAGAAGATTCTAGACCGCTCACTCTTAACTCTCAGATACACAAGATGTTACTTTCCCTGGAAGTTCTCAAAGTTGACAAGTTGGGTCCTAGAGAATGAAAAGATTTGCTGGCTATCTTTTTTCTTTGCGTTTTAAAATAACAAGCTTCAGTGAGAGAGAACTCCCATACCATCGCACGCATTCTTCTCAGTGCAGGACTTCAGTATACTCACAGGCTGTGCAACGGTCACCGCTAGCTCGTTCCATGTCCTCAGAATTGTTTGTATGTGTGTGTACATGTGCACACGTGCACTGTTTTGAGTGCTCTCTTGTTGCTGTTTTTGTTTGAGTTCCCCAAAGGACATGTGATGTTGAGTGTCTTTTCACGTTCATTTGAGACCTGTTTGTCTTCTTTGGTGAACTCTCTGTTCAGAGACCAGTTGACTGTACTCATGTGGCTGTGTTTTCCGGGGTCTCTGTTCTGTCTTGCTGATCTTGTCTATTGGTTCACTGTCTTTATTCCTGTACCTTTGTGGTAGTTTTGAAATTTGGTCTGGTCAGTCCTTCAACTTTGTTCTTCTTCAATATTGTATTGGATATTCTGGGTCTTTTGCTTCTCCATCTAAACTTTAAAATTGGTTTCATATATATATATATATATATATATATATATATATATATATATCACATACATATATATCTATATATATCTGTGTGTGTATTTATTTATTTATTTCAGAGAGGGACGGAGAGAGATGGAAACATCAATGATGAGAGAAAATCATTATCAGCTGCCTCCTGCACACACACACACACACCCCTCAGTGGATTCCTGTCCACTGAAAGAAGCAAAAACACCCCATTGGGCACATCTGGCACCCAGATCTCTGTTTCTAATACGGATTCCCAACCAAAGGAATCTCTTATAAACCACTGACAACAGGGAAGATGCTGATGATGATGCTGATGCTGATGCTGATGATTCTGCCATGAAAGATGAAGCGAGAGTGAGGAACTGTATCAGCTTACAGGGAACTAAAGAACCATTGAAAAATGCAGTAAGTGACCCGGCTCTGGATCTGTTGGAGGGAAAAGGTAGGCCACAGAGGACATCGCTGGGTGATTGGACAGCCGGAGCACTGATGGCAGATCACAGCACTGTCCCATTGCTAAGTGTCCCGAGGTTGCTAACTCTGCAGGGATGTATCATGGAATCTTCTTGGTTTTAGGAAACACACTTTGAATGACTTAGGCATAATAGGGCATGGTGTGTGAAGCTTACTCCCAAATAACTCAGAAAAACATCTCTATATATAAGAGCCTAATATGCAAAGTATCCCTCAGTTCAACCTACTAGGAGTTCACTCGCTTGCTGACATGCACTGAACACCAGGGGGCAGCGCAGAATGAAGGGAGGCCCTGGCCAGCAGCTGGCAGCTGGTAGGCACCCTACCCTGTGCACGAATTTCCTGCACTGGGCTTCTAGTTTGTATATATTACATGTGTATGTGTGTGTACATGTGCATACGTGCACTACTTTGAGTGCCAATGCTAAAAGAAATGAGTCAAAAAGTTAATAACTGGTCAACCTAAGTAGAGTACAAAGGGTTTCCTTATACTATTTGCACACATTTTCTGTAATCTCAGAATTATTCCAAAGACAAGATTGTTGCACGGTTGGGGTTGGGCACGCACAGAAAGTGCCGGTAACAGATTAGACGTCTGCGAGAGCAGGAGGCGTGATAACGCCAGCTTCTGGAGGACTGTCATGTGGAAGAAGGATCGGGGCTGCGCTGGGCTAATCTCATTTGGTGTCAGCCGGCTGGCTAATGTCATTACGTCACATCCAGGAGCTCGGGGCTGGACTGAGAGGCAGGCGTCCTGTAAGCTCGGTGGCGTCTCAGTATCATTCTGTGCCGAGGGGCCGAGTCCCCGCACTCCGAGTGCTCCTGGGGAGAGGCATGAGTGAAGGGGACCAGAGGCGGGACATATGGAACTAGTGGGGACTTGAGACCAATGTCTTCTCTTTGGGGTTTTCAAACCCCAAACCCTGTGCAGGAGTCCCGGGGACTTCGTCTGCCCGGGAGTGGCCAGCCGTGACCTTCGACCTTACCACATCTTCCTCTTTTCTTCCAAGGGGTGCAAACAGGTCCCCAAAGTCGCAGAGCACAGGGTGTCGGAGAGCGAGGGGTGCAAATGTGTGTGTCTAATGTGTCAAAACCACCCCGTCTTTCACGGAAGAAATGAACACGCACACGTGTGTACTTCTGTACAACTTTGGGTAATATATAATTTTAAGCTGTTTACAAATAACATGTAATGCTTCCAATATTACATAAGGTTGATAGTACATTTCTAGCAGAAATAAATATATTGCACTTAAAAAGAACTTTGTTTAGATGTGACTTCATAGGATTAGGCTTATAACTTCTTTTTTTCTCATAAAACATTTCCCACGCCCTCCCCCCACCCCGCCCCCACCCCCACGCACACACGTCGTTACAGTGACTGCTCTCCCGCCACTCAGGAAGCCAATGAGCACAGCAAACCACAGGCCGGTGAGACGCTCTCCTAAAAAGGCTAATTCACTTTTTTTTTTTCCTTTAGGAAATCAAAGACTTTTTTTTTTTTAAGGTTCTGAAACTAAGAGAAAAAAACAACAGCAACAACAAAAATAAAATAACTAAATACATCATTATAATGTACCAGAAGTAAAATACAACAAGCTGTATTTCTTGTCCGGATGAGGCATTGCGCCAATATGTTTTTTTATTTTCGTATTGTCAAGGGTGAGGGGGCTGAGATTCTTTAAGGCATGGACCGAGAAAGAAGGGCGGGAAAATTCTTGGGGAATCTCTGCCTCTCAGACACTGGTCAGGGACTTTGGCACAGATAGGCATGCTGAAAAGGTAAGGGTCGGACTGTTTTATAACCAAGTGTGGAATGAACAGCAGTGAGGAAAGCATTTTGATTTTCCAAAGTGAGTTTGTAACCTGCCCTTTGCTCGTTTCCATGAAACCCTGGCGTTCTGAAATCATATAGAAACGTCTAAAATCCACCCCGGTGGGGTTCTCCAGAGGAGATGCTGAACCCGTGCAGGGCTTTCTCTCTGTCTAGGCCATCTCCATTTAGGGTACAGCCCTCGCTGGTTTGGCTCAGTGGATAGAACATCAGCCTGTGGACTGACGGGTCTCAGGTTCGATTCCGGTCAAGGGCACCTGCCCAGGTTGTGAGCTCCATCTCTCGTAGGGGGCGTGTGGGAGACAGCTGATCCATGATTCTCTCTCATCATTGATGTTTCTATTTCTCTCTCCCTTCCTCTCAGAAATCAATGAAAATATATTTTTTAAAAGTTTATAGGATATGGTATTGTTATCCTGGGGATAATTATCAAGTGCATACGTGTTGAATAATACAAACAGTTTTCCTTACCTGCGAAAGGAAGACTGGGTCAAAAAAGTGTTTTTCTTACAACATGTGACTTTGCACATTACAGAGCCAAAGTGTTGAACTTGGGTGACCGAGTCAAGACGAAGCTTGCCTGCCTCACTAATGGGGTGTGTGTGTGTGTGACGTCACTCCACCCCCTTTATCAGAGCCCCCTTTCCTCCATATAATTCAGCTTAAACACAAGCAGGACAGCCTGAACGGCAAGGGAGACCTTCAGAATGGGTCTAGCTACCCTAACCTCTTTCTGCAAGACTCAGAGGCAGTACGGGGTGAGGATGCTTTACCTAAGAATATTCATTTCTTGGGTTTTTACAGGATTTCCTTTTCCTTTTTTGGGGGGCGGGGTTTGGGATGTTGTTCCATAACAGAGATGTGGATAAGGGTAGGGGAGGGGAGACCCTGGGATACCCCCCCCCCAAATCCGTGGGACTCCCATATCAGAGGCCTCCAGCCGAGTTCTGCTAGATGCTGAGTCATCGGGATGCTTTGCATGGCTCCTCCTGTGTGCCCACCCACCGGGCACGGTGGTACAACTTCCGGCCAATGTACCACCGCCCTCAACTCAGAGAGACTGGCAACAGAATATAAATTCATTACTGTGGACCTTGCGGCCCCATCATTTGGGATGTGTCAGACACAGCCTGGATGTGTTTGCCTTCGTACTGCTACGGGTGGGCAGAGGGGAATTTACCAAGTAGAATAAAGCACAGGACTTAGAGTTATTGGTAAACGCTATGAAAACAAATCACACGTGCAGGCCCCACGAAGCTATGAATGCATTTCTGCGGGCTCGATGCAGCAGTGGGGCTGGGCTGTGTTCTAACACTCTGCACGGTAGCCATGCTTTTGGTACCTGAGGGGAAACCTCGAAATCATGCCAAGTAACTCATGCTCTTTCCTCTCCAGTTGGCACTCTCCGTTATCTGGTTCTTGCCATTGCTCTGGGTAAAAACACACTGAAGTTTTAAATCTTGAATACCCAAGGAGTTAAGTAAGAATCAACCATCTGCCGAAACCGGTTTGGCTCAGTGGATAGGGCGTCGGCCTGCCGACTGAAAGGTCTCAGGTTGGATTCCGGTCAAGGGCATGTACCTTGGTTGTGGACACATCTCCGGTGGGGGGCGTGCAGGAAGCAGCTGATCGATGTTTCTAACTCTCTATCCCTCTCATTTCCTCTCTGTAAAAAAATCAATAAAATGTATTAAAAAAAAAAAAAGAATCAACAATCTGAAAAGCTTATAGGACTCTGATGGGGTCAACGCCTACCCTTGGTTCCCATGGCAACAGTGACTGACGGGTGGAGCTCCCACATCCCTTGTGCTTTTTGGTTGTGTTTTTCTGGTTCAAACAAAACCCAATGCTATGCTGAAACCGGTTTGGCTCAGTGGATAGAGCGTCAGCCTGGGGACTGAGGGGTCCCAGGTTCGATTCCGGTCAAAGGCATGTACATTGGTTGCAGGCACATCCCCAGTAGGGGGCGTGCAGAAGGCGGCTGATCGATGTCTCTCTCTCATCGATGTTTCTGGCTTTCTATCCCTTTCCCTTCCTCTCTGTAAAAAATCAATAAAATATATTAAAAAAAAAAAAAACCACCCAATGCTAACACATCCCATTTCAAGTTCCAGACATGACTCTCTGACAGCACGCTTTGCAATCTCAGTCTTCTCTAAGCTCTCTCCTTCCTGTTAGTCTTATTGCCGATTACCAAGGAAAGCTATGACGTCAGCAAATACTGGTGTAAACCCCTATCTAACAAAAACACCCCCCTCCTGTGAGAGACACCGACTGGGAAAAATATCAAAATACTACCAAAGGGATCCCTCCATTCTCACCGAAAGGAAAGTTCTGGTACGATGCACCCTAGCAGACCGGCACTCTGCCAGGGTCTTGAGAAACATCATCGTGTAAAATAGCTTCTACCTTCTGCTGTTCCCACTTGAAGCAGCCACTGTCTTGAAAGGAGCCGCGGGCAACAGGCCGACTGTTAAAGATCAAACCCCTATCCTCAGCTCTACGGCTGCTGAAACATTACTCATAACTGTTTCCAAAGGAAATGCACGCCGCACTGTGCTTCAAAAATAAAACATAAAAAATAAACTCCCTGTGGGAACTACAGCATGACATGCCAGGAGCTACACATCGGCCTACAGTGTGGGCCCCGGGACCCAGCTGCTGGTCGCTTCTCCACCTGTAACCCGGGGACAGCAGGGAACGGCCATTGCCAAGTCCAACGACAGCATCCATGCCTAGGCTGTGCCATCTCGTCCCAAGTGCCCAAGCAGAGTGTGTGAAGTGGTGAACCCTAACGTGCAAGCAACCCAGTAAAACCCCAGGGGCGTCAGAGGTGGCCAGTGTATTGCATTTACCCAGAAACCACCTCTGCTCTCCGCACCAACAGTTCCCATGGCTTCGAACAGACTCCACACTCCCGCAGTCAGATGGGGGAAAGTGATTGCTACGTAGACAATTTTAATTCAATCAGACTGTCTGAGTTTGGGGGAGTTTGGTGAGGGAGACCGGGGTGTCTCCTGCAGCTAACTGCATTGTATCGGAAGCCGATGGTCTAGAAACTTCATTCCATGTCTGTTCTTCGGGTCACCAACTGTTGCAAAATACCAACTGTTCTACCCCTGACCGGAAATATCTGGATGGTGTTGCCTCCAAACGAGAGAGAGAATATATGTAACGAAAGCATAAGGAGTGACTGCACCACAGACAGGAGGGATGGGGGAGACAGCAAGAGCCGGAGAGGGGATGCGTGTCTGCATTTACCCACAAGCAATGCTTCGGCCGGGGGGTCATTGAGCAACATGTCATTTCATAGGACGGGCTGGACACATGGGCAGGAGTCACTGAATGCGGAGCGAGGAGGAGGGCAGACCAGCGAGGAGGACATCTACCTCCCTATTTGCATGGGCTCACAGTGGCTACACAGCCACCCAGAACGGCCACTGGCCAATCCCTTGTTGCCACGGCAGCTGACCCCGCCACAGGCCAGACCCGCCCCCCACCCATGAGACAGTGGCCCGGTGCCTGCGACCCTCCTCGGGGCCTCCCAAAGCTGAGAGCAGCCGCAGCGGCCTGGTGCACCGTGGCCCCAAAGTGCCTTCCAGAACAGGGCCGCCAGGTCTTCTTCGCCGCTGCAGGGGGCTCCTGTGTCCCCCTGGAGCCACCGGGAAACGCGCCCCGAAAGGAAATCAGTAGTAAAAACCAAACCCCAGATTCACAAGGTCACACCCAGAGCCTCTTGCTGCCAAACGGTGCACAAAAGAGCTGTCCTACCCATGCGGCGAGGTCTGCCAGGATGGAACTAGGAAGCGAGAAGATAAGACGGCGAGGAAGCGCCCGCCAGGCCCTGGCCCTTGGTGATCACAAGAAGATGGGCACAAAGTCATTGCCCGCTGTTCACCCAACGGGCGGCAAAGTCATTGCCCGCTGTTCACACAACTGGAGACAAAGTCATGGCCCGCTGTTCACCCAACAGGATGCGTCAGCGGAGGGCGGGGCCTTCCCCAGCAAGCGAACACCAAGCAACCCACCCCTGCCCACTCCACACACCAGCGATGCTCCCCTCCGGCCCAGTTCCTCCCTGTTCCTCCCAGTTCCTCCGGGGAGAAACAGGTCCTAGTCCTTCTGCCCGACCGCACGCCCCTCTGAAGATCCGTTTAACCCGTGGAAAGCGGAAGAAACGTTACCCACTTTGACTTTGTACATCAATGCATGGACGCAGCGTCTGTAGCCCCTGGAAGAACGCACGTTAAGGTTCGTCTGCCCCTGTGATTGACTCATCAGTCTGGGGAGACTGACATCCGATCAGCTGCAGAACCTAGGCTGGCTGAGACCTTGACCCTGATGCTTTCTCGAACCCAAGAGCCACCCCATCCCCCGCACACACACAGCTCCCCGTGAGTCCTGGTCCGTGGAGGGAGTCTGGCCCTCCTCCTCCGTAGATGGCCCGTCTCCTGGAGATTCCTCGAGCCTGCCCTCCCCTCGCCGCCCCCCACCCTACCCCCACCCCAAAGCCTGTCCTTAGTCCCATACCCACTTGCACACGCGGGGCTGGGGCTCCCCTGCTCCCGGAAGTCATACAAAAGGTGTCATCACGGCGGAGGAGTGGCGCAGTCCCT
>PVJN01009714.1:0-40262 GCA_004026805.1 Lasiurus borealis | reverse complement strand
TGGGAAGCTGGACGAGGACGACACCCAGGAGCTGAGAGAGAGGTTGTCGGAGGTGGTGAAGGCTGACCCTGAAAGGTGGAACGACGCGTTAAACGACTGGAAACCCAACGTCAGTGTGCAAGTCGAGAAGTATACAGGGGCCCCCCAAAATGTACACACGCTGCAACAGCCAAGGGCCTTTCAATCTGCATTCAATAGCATTTCAATTTTAAAAATGAAATGTATTTTAATAACCACTGTCTTCATGCTGATTCAAAGTGTGTGTGTATATATGTTGGGGACATCCCGTATCATTTATCTGAAAGGATCATATTTCTTATTTTAAGAAATACGTCAGAGCCGAAACTGGTGTGGCTCAGTGGATAGAGCGTCGGCCTGCAGACTGAAGGGTCCCGGGTTCGATTCCAGTCAAGGGCATGTACTGTAGTTGCGGGCACATCCCCAGTAGAGGGGCGTGCAGGAGGCAGCTGACTGATGTTTCTCTCTCATCGATGTTTCTAGCTCTCTCCCTCTCCCTTCCTCTCTGTAAAAATCAATAAAATATATTTACAAAAAGACTCCAGGGCAAACTACTGAACTCTGAGCCCTCAGGGGCTGTCCCTTCCCAAAGAAGCTCCTGAGATACGTTGGAGCCAAGTGCGCCCTGAGGTCAAGGTCTCACCCCCTGCACCTGCCTCTCCCCCTTGGGCGCTGGGCACGGGCTCCCAGCAGCTGCACCCCGGAGCGTCTTACCTCGGGTCTGTGCCGTCTGCACCTCGTCCCCCAGCACGTCCTCCTCCCCGTAGGTGCGGATGGGCGAGCGGGCGTAGGAATGCTTCTGAATGAGGCTCTCCACGCTCTCCCTGGGGGGGGGGGGGGAGGGAGAGTAACGTACCCCGTCAATGGGAAGGCAGAGGGGTCTTACAGATATTCACCAGGAAAGTCAGTGTCTCATCCTTCCATGAAAGATGACACGTAGAACATTTACAAGTGATTCCACTGTCGAGCTGTGCAGGTCGCTGTAAACAGAACTCAACAATCCAGCCCTAGCTGGTCTGGCTCAGTGGATAGAGTGTCAGCCTGTGGACGGAAGGGTTCCAGGTTTGATTCCGGTCAAGGGCATGTACCTTGCTTGCCAGCTCGATCCCCAGTAAGGGCGTGCAGGAGGCAGCTGATGGATGATTCTCTCTCATCATTCATTGATGTTTCTAACTCTCTCACTCTGTGCTTTCCTCTTTGAAACCAATAAAAATATATTTAAAAAAAAACACAAAACTCGCTGAAACCAGTTTGACTCAGTGGATAGAGCGTTGGTCTGTGGACTGAGAAGTCCCAGGATCGATTCCGGTCAAGGGCATGTACTTGGTTGCAGGCACATCCCCAGTCGGGAGCGTGCAAGAGGCAGCTAATTGATGTCTTTCTCTCATCCATGTTTCTAACTCTCTATCCTTCTCCCTTCCTCTCTGTAAAAACTCAATAAAATATATTTAAAAAAAAAAAAACACTCAAAAAGCCATGCCTAAGGAGGGAGGAAGGAAGAGAGAGACAGTAAGGAAAAGGTGTAGCATTTCAGAGGGTGACAACAGGGCTGGAGAAAAATAAAATGAGTTGAAATTCCTGATAAGAGCTGTAACTGTGAGGATGACATGAGATACGGCATTTGAGTTGCCCCAAACAGTGTCTGCCATTTAGGGGGCGCACAGTAAATGCTAGTGATGTAAAGAAGTATCACTAACGCAGGTGAAAACGTTTTAGGTTCTATTTCTCCAATTTAGTTCTCCCCATCTGAATGATCCTAATTCAGCATAATCTGATCCAAATAAGAGGATTTTCCTCAGTGAAGGGGAGCTGAAGGCAGCAGAGAACTTGACTGGAATATCTGTGGTTCTTCCATAGAATTATATCTACCGCGAGAGAGAAAACCGTAAGCTTTACCGAGTCTGTATCACTTGTTTAAGAGGGTAACCCTCAAACAGACGTGTTGAATCCCTTGAGGTAGACTTGTTCAAATGCAAATATTTTATCACTTAGTAAGAGGTCCAATAAATACAATAAGTGATATAATGTTATATATGCTAATAAACATATGAAGGGAAAGGATAATTTGGCGTGACAGGGACCCTCATTAATCAATTTGCCACTTATCAGATATAGGGTGTCCCCCCAAAAAAATGGATACGCACATTTTGAATAATTTTAAAGGCAGTGTTGCTTCATTTCATTTGCAAAACCGAGCTGTCAGGTGTTAAAGGGTGTATCCATTTTGGGGGGGATGCCTGTATTTTAATCTTTGTCCCCACAGCCTGCACAGACAATGTCACTCACTCCAGGACTTAATTCACTACAGGGCTGGAGAGAGAGGGACTGTCTTCCTGGGTAACCTGGGGCCATTAAGAAAAAACTCAGGTGATCTGAGCAACCCTTGATGAAATGACACCCCTTACTAACAGGACAGTCAAGCCCACGCCCGTTCAGTCTGAGCCTCGGGCCGTGTTGCTAATGTGTGTGGTTATTTCACATGAAGAAGGCACTTTCTTCCAATACCCTCAGACCAGTGGTCAGCAAACTCATTAGTCCTCAGAGCCAAATACCAACAGCACAATGATGGACATTTCTTTGGAGAGCCACATTTTTTAAACTTAAACTTCTTCTAACACCAGTTCTTCAAGATAGACTTGCCCAGGCCGTGGTATTTTGTGGAAGAGCCACACTTAAGGGGCTAAAGAGCCATAAGTGGCTCCCGAGCCGCAGTTTGCTGACCACGGCCCTCAACAGTGCTCAACAAACTCATTCATCCACAGAGCCAAATATCAACAGCACAATGACTGAAATGTCTTTGGAGAGCCACATTTTTTAAACTTAAACTTCTTCTAATGCCACTTCTTCAAGATAGACTCCCCCAGGCCTATGTTGTGGAAGAGCCACAGTCAAGGAGCCAAAGAGCCGCAGGTGGCTCCCGAGCCGCAGTTTGCCGACCACAGCCCTAGAA
Source organism: Lasiurus borealis (assembly GCA_004026805.1). Taxonomy (NCBI): domain Eukaryota; kingdom Metazoa; phylum Chordata; class Mammalia; order Chiroptera; family Vespertilionidae; genus Lasiurus; species Lasiurus borealis. Next base: position 37,294 of record PVJN01009714.1, on the reverse strand, counting down.
CCTATTTTCTCTTTGCAGAGTCATGAAGCAATGACCGTCCGGGGCCCATTGTGGATGGTGTGTGGCTGAAAGCGTATCCCTCTTCCCCTTTTAGGCACCTCAACTGCTCACTCCGAGCATTTAGCTTGAAAGAAGCAGGATTTAGCATCTGCTACACACACACACACACACACACACACACACACACACACACACACACACGAGAAGTCATTATCCGAGCCACACAATGCATCACTGCCTGGTGAGATATGGCGCTTGGCTCGAAGATGCACATTATATGCCTTCTGTCCTTGGTGACCACTGGGAGCGTTGCTCATTCTCGTGTCCAGGAGGCGGGGAAAGGGATTTTATCGCAGTGATGTACTTGTGCCGGCGGGGAGGGAACCGCCGGCGGTGGCGGTTCTTATACAAAAGAGGGCCTAATCGAGTTACTGCCTTTTAAGTGATTGAAAACATGGTGCCTATCGGCCCATCTTTTCCAAGATGTTGCGGAGAGGAGACAGCCCCGGCTGTTTACGTCTCAGCCCTGTTTCCAGCGACATGGAAAGTGCCAGGGATTTATTTAGCCGGGGAACCAGCAGGGAAGATTTCAAAAACGCTGTCTCCTGCAAAATAGCCATGACTCGCCCAATGGGCTCAGTGACTTAGGTATTACAAGGCATAAGAGTGCCTTGTGATGCTCAATACTGTTATACCCTCAAGCTGCAGATGGTAGTTTTAATATTTTTAAAATATATTTTATCGATTTTTTACAGAGAGAAAGGGAGAGGGATAGAGAGTCAGAAACATCGATGAGAGAGACATCTATCAGCTGCCTCTTGCACGCCCCACACTGGAGATGTGCCCGCAAGCAAAGTACATGCCCCTGACCGGAATCGAACCCAGGACCCTTCAGTCTGCAGGCCGACGCTCTATCCACTGAGCCAAACCGGTCTCGGCCAGATGGTAGTTTTAATAAACCTGCTTTGGACTTAACAGATAAAAGAAGCGGGTACTGTGACTGAAGGTCAGCCTTCCTAACATCTACACTAAATTACTTCTCTTGGCGCAAGGAGCACAGCAGCCCTGGCCAGTGGGGCTCAGTTGGTTGGGTGACATCCAGGCACGGACAGGTTCCCTGTTCCATTCCCGGTCAGGACACAGGCCCAGGTTGTGGGCTCGATCCTCAGTAGGGGGCGTGCAGGAGGCAGTCAATACATGTTCCATGCTCACAGCAATGTTTTTCTTCCTCTCTCCCTCTCCTTTCTGTTCTCTCTGCATACCAAAAACGTTATTTTTTAAAGAGTACATCCTATCTTAGTTTTTTTTTTTTTTAATATATTTTATTGATTTTTTTACAGAGAGGAAGGGAGAGGGCACATCTCCAGTAGGGGGTGTGCAGGAGGCGGCTGATGGATGTCTCTCTCTCATCGATGTTTCTAACTCTCTATCCCTCCCCCTTCTTCTCTGTAAAAAATATATTTTAAAAAGTTTTTTTTAAAAAGAATGAATGAATGAACATATTGTATTTTGGTACCTAGAATACAATCAGTGCTCAGTAAGTGCTTACGGATGACAAAATTCCATGATAATTGTGATCCTTGCAGATCCCAGGTCACGTGTTCCTAAGGCCGGTCTCACCATCATAATCGTTTTAGATGAAACTGAGACTGGCAGTCGCTCCAGAGTGCCAGGCTGCGTTCAGACCAGCCTCTGATACATACATGGCCGAGACAAAATTAAATAAAAAGTAAATGTTGTCCCAATTTGCATTTTAACTTTCTCTCCTCAATAGGGACCTAGGAAAAACTGTGTCCCGGGAGAAAATGTCAAATCCATTAAAATCGAATCTGACTTATAGGAAACAAAACATTGCAGGTGGTTCTTGCCCATCAATTTGCCCCTGTTTGCCTCATGTCTTGCCGGCCCTTGGTAAATAACTCCTTGTCACAATATTTTCCTGAAGATTTATGCAGATAATTTTACAAATTACGGGAAGACAACCTATCAATATTTATAGCTTCCACCAAGTACTTAATAAATGAAAACTTTAGATAATACCGTTTGAAATGTATTATAAATCATTAATTTTAATTTGCAAACGGAAACGTATTATGCAATCCATTTTGGACAAACAAAGTCAGTCTGAATTAATCTTTGCAAAAGCTTTTAGACTTTTTCGTTTATTTTCATTTATCTGACTCAGTCCGGCCCGTCTCTCTTTTCGGTGGTTAAGAGACGATTCGGATTTTACTTTATCATTAGCAACTTAAATTAGTATACTGCACTGAATTAAAAAAAAAAAGCCGGTATGTTTCATTTCCCAAGTCTCAACAGCTGGCAACCGGAAGAAAGGTCTCGGGCAAAACACGCATTCCTGGGCTCCTAAATCCACTCCTGCAAATCGTGAGGCAGCGGACAGAAGTCCTTCACACACAGAAAGGCAGACACGCGAAACGGGGAGAAGGAGGGTAAGCGACGTTAACTGTGAGTCACTCTGCTCCCCTACCTGTCACACTGGTTTGTTTGACATTTTTATAAACAAGTGCTTCCAGGATAAGTGAGTTGAAGTGAGAAACACGGCTTTGCTGGCTAAAGGAATTTTGTCGTGAGGACTTCCATAATTTGGAAGAAAAAATTAGTGCTGCTGAAAGCCATCCCTTCCTTTTTGGGGCTATTGTCACTAATGCCATAAACAGATTTTATTTAAAAGCAGACTTGAATCCGGCCACCGAACAAAAATCACTTTCACTAAATAGATGCATGCAGCCTCTTATACTGCGTCTACCTTCACGGGGGCGATTTTTAAAAAAAATATATATATATATATTTTATTGATTTTTTACAGAGAGGAGGGAGAGGGATAGAGAGTTAGAAACATCAATAAGAGAGAGACACCGATTCAGCTGTCTCCTGCACACCTCCTACTGGGGATGTGCCTGCAGCCAAGGTACATGCCCTTGACCAGAATCAAACCCGGGACCTTTCAGTCCGCAGGCCGAAGCTCTATCCACTGAGCCAAACCAGTCAGGGCCCTGGGGCGAGTTTTAAAGGAAGTTTCTTTCCTAGGAAACTTGGTGATCAGAATCGTTATCTGCAGCTGGGTTTCATTTCTTCACAGAGAGAGGGTGTAGGGGCTGATGGGCTGGGTCTCTGAGACTCATCATAGCTCTAAGGATTTACGAGCCTATAAATAGAGAAACCCACGTAAAAAAATTAACTAGCTATTTTGAAAAAGTCCAGTTCTGGCTGCAAAGAACCCCGAGTTCTAACCCCAAATCCCCGAACCAGCTGAGCGACTGGGGCAAATCGCTCGCCCTCTCTGGCCCTACTTGCCTCCCCGGTAGAATGACAGGGGTCAACTGGACGGCTCCCGCGTCACTTCAGCCTCAGAAGAAAGACCTCCTACAAAGCTCAGTGTCCTTGGCACGTTTCAGCACCATCTGTTAGGGCACACGCTACGTTGCCCTGAATACAATCTAAAATATTCTCCTTATGTGTGAGTCTATGCTGAAGGAAGAATAAACTGTATAAAGTTATTTTTTATTTAGGCATGATTGGGATATGCTATGTCCCTCATTAGGGGGCGTGCAGGAGGCAGCTGATCGATGTCTCTCTCTCATGGATATTTCTAGCTCTTTGTCCCTCTCCCTTCCTCTCTGTAAAAAAAATCAATATATTTTAAAAAATAAATAAATATATAAATAAATAAATAAAATGCAAATCTGGCAAATAGTAAAAAAAAGAGAGAGAGAGAGAGAGAGAGAGAGAGAGAGAGAGAGAGTTTTTTCTGAGTCCTTCACAACACCCTGGATGGATGATGCTGTAGGACTCTCGCTCACACCTCCTCACCCTAACGCAGCGGTTCTCAACCTGTGGGTTGCGACCCCTTTGGGGGGTCGAATGTCACTTTCACAGGGGTCGCCTAAGACCATCGGAAAACACAGGTATTTACATTATAATTCATAACAATAGCAAAATCACAGTAGTGAAGTATGGTGGGGGTCACCACCACATGAGGAGCTGTACTAAAGGGTCACGGCATTAGGAAGGCTGAGAACCACTGCTCTAACGCCTCCTCCCCTGCTCCCTACAGGCCTTGCGGGTTTCCAGCACCCTCAACAAGAAAACCAGGCAGCCTCGTGTCCTACTACGTACTCAGAGGATGGACCAAGGTAACCTAGGCGACGCAATCTACAGATTCTGCAGAAAGGATGCACCCCCGTCCCCCTGCTCTGTCCTCTCTCTGTGGCTAGAACGCCAGGTGCCAGAATGACCCTGTGGGTACCTACGCCTCCACCACCACCGGACGACGGGGAGGATGGGGGTGGGCAGAGAGCCCGCCCCCCGGCTTTGTCCAACAGCATCCCCACCCGGACCTCGAAAGGAAATCCTATGTTCCCTCCTTTGCACCCGGAGAGAGGAAAATCCTCCTGAGGCAGTCACACTCCTGGCCGCCAACTCTCCCAGCGCCGCGTGGAGCTCCACGCCCGGTCAGCAGAGTCTCTCTTCCGGGCCCGACAGGGACTATTTTAAGCCCTGCGGCCTGATGGTCTCTGTCACATACACTCCGCGCTGTCTCTGCGGCACAAAGGCCGCCGCCTGCAATCTGCGGACCGAACCCCTCCCGGGGCTTCAGAAAGACTTACGGGTGGACCATCCGATTTAACGTCATGTTCCTGTTGCATGTCACGTATTATCTTTCAGTAATCCTAGTAAAATGACTTTCATATTTTTTCAACCAATTAAAAATGTGAAGACCATGTTAGCTTGTCTGCTGTCCCCCAAACAGAGCGGGAGGTACTACCCCATACTGAAAGCCGGTGACCTGCTCAGAGCGGTGCCCACTGACCCCACGCTACCCCTAAAACAGCGGTTCTCAACCTGTGGGTCTCCACCCCTTTGGGGGTCGAACGATACTATCATAGGGGGCGCCTAAGACCATCGGAAAACACAGGTATTTACACTATAATTCATAACAATAGCAAAATTACAGTTATGAAGTATGGCTGGGGGTCACCACCACATGAGGAGCTGTATTAAAGGGTCGCGGCTTTAGAAAGGTTGAGAGCCACTGTCCTAGAACCTTCGGCCCCAGGTACCCCACAAGCCAGCCTCGAGCTGCGTCAGAACCAAACTCCACTGTCTTTCTAGCGCCCCAGTCATTAGGGAAGGCCTAGAAGTCTCCCTAAACTGCGAAGCTCTTTATCGAATCTGCCAAAGTGCTCGCTGCTCCGTGGCTGGGGGGAGAAAAGATGCTAGCGTTCCCCAGAAGAGGAGATTGCAACTCGCTCTTAGCTTCCTTCCTCACCGCGGCGAACACAGTGTTGAGTTCCTAGCAAAGAAGCCTGGTTCTCCCTGGGCCCGTGTCCAGATGTCACGTGTTTGGAAGGTTATTCAGTGCCAGGGCGCTTCAAACACATGTTGTCCGGACTCTCAGTTTGAGTCCCGAACCAGTGTGCTGAGATAAGCCCATGTGTGGAATTCTCTGCCCCCGAGAGGACTGAGGAAGCAAAGGCGCTCAGGAAAGTGGGGAGAGGGCCGGCTCCTTGTGTAGGTGTTTGAGCCACAAGCCAGAAAGGAGGGAAACATCAGCCACAGGCCATCCACCTGTAGAGAAGCAGAGCTATCTGAGGGGGGATGGGGGCGTGGGAGGGGGAGAGATGACAAGGCCTCAGCCTCACCTGAACCCCATCCCGAAGCAGCTGAGCTTGATGATAAAGGCAGATCTTGGAGCAGCTTTAAGAAGAACCTGTATTGCCCTAGCTGGTTTGGCTCAGTGGATAGAGCGTCGCCCTGTGGACTGAAAGGTCCTGGGTTTGATTCCAGTCAAGGGCATGTACCTTGGTTGCGGGCACATCTCCAGTGGGAGGTGTGCAGGAGGCGGCTGATCGATGTTTCTCTCTCAATGATGTTTCTGGACTCTCTATCCCTTTCCCTTCCTCTCTGTAAAAAATCAATAAAATATGTTTTTTAAAAAGAAGAAGACCCTGTATTGTCAAAGCCAGGGCTGTGGTCATGAAAAGGACACTGTCAGGAAATGTAGAAGCACAGTTGGAAATGGTGAAATAACAGTCACCCATTGGTAAGATAACTCAGTAAAGGCAGTAAACTGAATACTGGATGCCGCAGAGAACAAAGCCAACAAATTAGAAGGTTCATAAGAAATTCTCCCAATATCTGTAAAAAGTAAAAGAGATGAAAAATGTTCAACATAAATAAGAGAGATAAGGAATAAAGTTAGGAGGTGTAACATATGTATAATCGGAGTTTTATAAGTTCTGAACAGAGAAGACTAATTAGAAGCATGAAGGAAGAGGAAGAGGAGGGAGAGGAGGAAGAGGAGGAGGAGGGGGAGGGAAAAAGAAGAGAACTTTTTTCTGAGCCCAATAATGACAAGTTTTCCATTTAAAGGGCTTGATTATATTGTAAACACTAATGAAAAAATATCTACATTGCATTTCAATTATTTTTTATTTAAGGAAAGTCATATTCTCCATTCATACCTTTTTTTTTTTTTATCTGAGCCCGTGAACACAACCATCAAGGCTACAAGAAATCCAGGGGGAATTTTGAAATGAAGTGTGTCATTGCTCTTAAGAATATTGGATAAGTTTTTACATTCTCTGGTCTAAAAGAAGCTAAAACTGTTATCTCTAATAATGACATTTCAACTCTGATATAAGAGATATCCAAATGTATTCCCATGTGTTGCCAATTCGTAGGTTTTCTGAGCAAGAGTGATGCGATCCAACTTTCTTTCTTTGACAAGACCATTCTGATTGGTGAACTGAAAATGGACTGAGGGCAGAAGGATCCATTAGAAATGAGCGTCATTCTCCAGGAATGAGGTGAGTGTCCTGGGTAAGTGCGGTGGTAGTGAGGGAGACGGCGAGACGTAGCTAAACGCCTCTGGGTGGAGTTTGAAGGATTCGCTGACAGTTTGGATGTGGGCAGTGAGAGGAAAACAGGAGCCCCGATTACTCCCAGGTTTGTGCCCCAGCAATGGGGAGGGTGCAGTTGTCAGCCGCGGAGACGGGCGCTGCAGAGAGGAGAGGTGTGAAGAAGAGAGATGGGCATCTGTTTTAGATGGGTGAGATTTCAGGGCTTTGTAGGGGGAGAGGGAAAAGTAAAAAGAAACAGCCAGTCAGACCTTGAACTCCAGTGAGGCCAGACCCAGAGATGCAAATGTAATAGTCGTCAGACTAGAATGGCATTTCAAGGCACAAAACTGGGTCACATCACCGCAAGGAGAAGCAGACTGGGAAGAGAAGCGGTCCAGGGATGGAGGCCTGGCACACATCACTGTGAATGGGTGGGGGACGAGAGAAGAAGCTAACCAAGAGGGAGAGAGAAAGACAGCCAATCAGAGAGAGGAAAAGCCAGTGGAGAGGGCAGTCCTGGGAGCCAAAGAGAAGGAGGAAATGGACAGCTGTGTCAGACCTAGCTGATAGGTCAAGTGCGATGAAGACTGAGGACCGACCGCTGGATCTAGCAATGGGGAGGCCATGGTGACCGGGACCAGGGTGGGCTGGTGGAGTAGTGGGGGGAGAGGGAGAGTCTAAACGACATGGGAGAAGAGAGAAAGGGAAGAGAGGGATTGGAGAAGAAAACACACACTCTTTTCAAGGAGCTTAAGAAGGAGCCAAAGCCAAGAGAATCAGGAACTCCAGAGACAAATGTGATGGAGAGGAAGGCTTTTCCTTCATGAAAGAAACACCAGGACATTGGATGATGCAAAAGAGAAGGAAGTAGCGACAACAAAAAATTTTTTTAATTAAAAAGCAAGCAAAAGAAAGCAACCATTTTGCAAGTAGAGCAATATAAGATTTAGACAAAGCCCTGACTGGTTTGGCTCAGTGGATAGAGCGTGGGCCTGTGACCTAAAGGGTCCCGGGTTCGATTCTGGTCAGGGGCATGTGCCTTGGTTGCGAGCACATCTCCAGTGAGAGATGTGCAGGAGGCAGCTGATGGGTGTTTCTCTCCCATCAATGTTTCTAGCTCTTTGTCCCTCTTCCTTTCTCTCTGTAACAAATCAATAAAATATATATTTTCTTAAAAAAGATTTAGACAAAGTAGAATTGAGACAAAAAGCACTAAGTGGTCATGGAAGTTAAATATCTATTTGATAAACTGGGGACAAATGAAACAAGTGAAGAAGTATTGGCCAAAAGAAGACAGCACCCAGATGAATTTATGAGCAAGACTGTAAAATCTTCAGGGAAAGGATCACCTCTTTGCTATGTAAACCGGTCCAGACAATGAAAAGGAGGAAAATGTATCTCAGCTCATCTAAACAGATTAGCAGAAACCAGATACCAAAATCTAACAGAGAAGGCAAGAAGAAATAAAGTCAAATCTGTTATGAAGAGTGACATAAAAAAGTCTTAAATAGAATCAGTAGATTAAAGCTAGAAATGTGCTATAAGAAAAAGAGACACAATCCAGACAGGATGTATTCCAGGAATACAAGAATGGCTCAACATAAACAATATGACTATAATTAACTACACTGCTATTTAAAAGTACAAAAGTAATTAAAATTATCTCCTTAGATATTAAAAGGGCATTTAATATAACTCCAAGTAACATTCAGGATAACATAAAATTCTTAATTTAGGCGCAGGAGGGCATTACCTCAATATAAAGAGACCCATCTAAAACCAACAGCCAATGAAAATCACATATTATGAGAAAACACTTAGAGGCATTACTAAAATAAGTCAAAAGCAAGAAAAAATGCTGTTACCATCACTTTTCAATCGTGTCCTGGAAATTTTAGTCAGTGCAATAAAATAAACAAAACAAAAAGACATTTTTAAAAGTATAACTAGTAGAGAGAAAAATATAAAATGATCATTTTTACAAATGATATAGCAATCTAACCAGAAAAATTATTGAAACTAATATTTTTAAGTTCAGTCAAATGGCAGAAGGCCAAGGACATATAGAATCAATAGCTTTCTACAGACTAAACTGGGCAGATTTCTAATGAAAAACTTCATTTTCAAAAGTAAGTTCTCTCCCACCTGCCAAAAAACAAACAAACAAAAAAAACCTCTTAGTACAGAAGTGTCCTTTCCCCTTTCCCCTGCCATAAAAAATAAAAAGTAAAATCCCAACAGACTGTCTATAGGTTATTTATTTCATGGGATCATCAGATAGATACTTCTCTCCCAGAAGTGAAATGGCTGTCAATTACATTATTTTAAGAAATCTCTGTGGGTGTCTGGTCTGCTTCTGAGCTGTCCATTGGAGGTATACGTGCAGAGCACCTAATGGAAATACAGTGGTACCTCGAGATACGAGTGCCCTAACAGACGAGATTTTTGAGATACGAGCCGTTGAGCAAGCGATTTTTGCTTTGAAATACGAGCAACAGTTGAGATAGGAGTCATCGCGCGGATCGGCCGGCTGCACACGACCCACCCGTTTACCGCAACTCGAGCGTCTCATAGTTTCCCACGCCTCAAGGTTATAGAACGAATTAAACTCGTACCTCGAGGCGCCACTGTCCTTCCTCTGGCGTCCATGGCGGGTTTCTCTTTACAGAGGAGGGAGATGCTGTCCCTGAGAGGCAGGCGACACGTGACGTATGTGAGACACTCAGTATCCGGACTGAACCTCGTCAAGTAAGATCCAGAAAACCTAATGCCTTGCCCTAGCCGGCTGGGCTCCGTGGATAGAACATCAGCCTGCGGACAGAAGGGTCCCAGGTTCGATTCTGGCCAAGGGCACATGCCTGGGTTGTGGGCTCCATCCCCAGTGGGGGGCGTGCAGGAGGCAGCCAATCCATGATTCTCTCTCATCATTGATGTTTCTATGTCTCTCTCTCTCCTTCTTCCTTCCTCTCTGAAGTCAATAAAGAAATATATATATTTTAAAAATGTATGTTAAAAAAAAAGAAAACCTCATGCCTTTTAGAGAAGCGGTCCCCAACCAGTGGCCTGTGGACCCCTGGAGGTCCATGAGGTCCAAAAGGTGAGGACTGCTGTCTGAGAGCACCCCAAAAGCTCATGCAGCTGTAGAGGGACTGAAGCTCAAAACGATGAGCTGGCTGAAACCGGTGTGGCTCAGTGGATAGAGCGTCGGCCTGCGGACTGAAAGGTCCCGGGTTCGATTCCGGTCAAGGGCAGGTATCCTGGTTGCGGGCACATTCCAGGTGGGGGGTGTGCAGGAGGCGGCTGATGGATGTTTCACTCTCATCGATGTTTCTAACTCTCTATCCCTCTCCCTTCCTCTCTGTAAAAAATCAATAATATATTTAAAAATAAAAACAAAACGATGAGCTGGCGGGTACAAGGCAAACACCCCTGCAGGCCCTTTTGTGGGGGTCCCACAGCAGCTGTAAATCTGGAGCAGGAAACTGCAAACCCTTGAGGTCACATACTTACACCATCACATTCAATTAGGCGGGGAAAGTGCCAATTCTGTCATCGTGTCATCAAAAAGCGCCCTTCTCCCTCGGATCCCTTCCGCGGAAAAGTCCCCTGAGCTGTTACAGACGGGGCTGTTTTCAATCAGTTACCGGGGGCAATTCAATTACCAGGTGGTTTAGTGCAGTAACTGACTCCAGACTAATTTAATTCCGCTAGGTCTCTGAAGATCAATTGATCCGATTTGTCCCATCCCCAAAGGCTGTTTAGGGAAGATTCAGACCTAAAACACTTGGAAATGAAATCCCAAGCCTGGGCCGATTTCACACACAACCTGGGTGATCCTGCACATTTCCAGCTACGGCGCACAGGATGCTCTCACAGCCTTGAGCACCGAGAGGTAGGGAGCGCATGCGTCAGGATGCTGGTTCAGGAATATAAAATGTGCTGCGTGCATGAGCCAGGCTGTGGCTCTACAGGGCAGGCGGTCTGCAAACTCCCTTCTCGGGAACACACGTGCAGCCCAGGGGCCACGCTCCCTCTGGGAGTAGTTTATTAAGACCAGCTGAAACCGGTTTGGCTCAGTGGATAGAGCGTCGACCTGCGGACTGAAAGGTCCCAGGTTCGCTTCCGGTCAAGGGCATGTATCTTGGTTGTGGGCACATCCCCAGTAGGGGGCGTGCAGGAGGCAGCTGATCGATGTCTCTCTCTTATCAATGTTTCTAACTCTCTATCCCTCTCCCTTCCTCTCTGTAATAAAAAAAAGTCAATAAAAAAAAAAAGATCATTAGCAGTAAACTTAAGTGGGGCAAAAACCACGCTCCTCTTGTAAAAGAAGAAACCTGCATTTCTAAACTTTAGCTCGCGTAAGCGTCACTTTCCTTGGTTCTCCTAGGAAACCTGTGAAGCCCGGAATGGTTTCTCTGTTTCCTAGAGGAGGACAGGTGACTCAGAGGTCAGGTGACTCCTCCAGGACCCCTCAGCCAGTCCGAGGCAGCGCTGGGACTCTCACCCAGGACTCTGTCTCCCCGTTCCCCACGTTCACCCTGGATCTGAGACAGAAGGTGTGGCGTCTGCCACGAAAACACATCGCTGACGCCCCCACTGAGCCGCCATCCTCATGCTTGCTTGACCCCAGACTAACCCCGAGGAAGGTCCCCCGGTTACAATGCCACCTGCAGAACCCCAACCTGAACGGGCGCCTCTGGCCCTCCAGAAACAGATGACAGAGGTCCCGCCTCCTTAAGTGTTCCCCACAGTCACTGAGGTGGGTCTCCAGGCCTCAGTCCCACTATGTCCCAGCTAACGGGCGGGTCACCCCTGCCTTTCCTGCTTTTGTGATGGATCTTCAACCACAAGCTCCAGCCTCTTTCTCTGGTCTCCACACCCTCAACCGCTCTTCACACGCTCCAACTAAGGGAGCTTTTTCCATTTTCAATTCCCACGGCTGCTGCCCACCTTCAGCTTCTCTTCCTGGCTTTCCTGCAGTGGTTCTCAACCTGTGGGTCGCGACCCCTCTGGGGGTCAAAAGACACTTTCACAGGGGTCGCCTAAGACCATCGGAAAACACAGGTATTTACATTATAATTCATAACAATAGCAACATCACAGTTATGAAGTGTGGTTGGGGGTCACCACAACATGAGGAACTGTATTAAAGGGTTGAGGCATTAGAAAGGTTGAGAACCACTGCTTTACTATCTCCCCACAAAGCCTCTCCAGCTGCTCCCCACAACGAAAACCACCCCTCTCTGACCTGCCACGTGGAAGGCTGAGGGAAGGATCGGACAGGTGTTGCTAACACAGGTCATTATCCCTTTCTCTGAGTTGCCAGCACAGGCTGGGAAGAAGCGCCGAGGTCAGAAGATGCGACCACGTGGTCGATGATGAAGAGTGTGGCAAAGGGTGGCAGGTGGTGGGAAAACCACCCCCAGATGTTGAGATGAGATAAAACAGAGGGCGCCCCACCTGTCAATAAAGACGTCAGGCCACATAACAGAAGGAGCACAGGAGAGGAGGAGGGTCTGACCGTCTCATCATGTATAACATGGAGATTAGAGCTGATGACATCATGTATTAACATGGCGATTAGAGCTGATGACATAGCTACATAACTGCAATTTGTTAATAGCATAGAACTCAAGTGTTCTCACACACACACACACACACACACACACACACCAAAAAAGCCACACAGAATAAGTACAGAAAGTTGCATAGTATGTGTAAGAGATATAAACAATCAGGTTAAAAAACATCTCTCTGGAAAACACATTTTTTTGACATTCTTATTGAGCAAACCATGGATCTCAGTGACGTCATCATGGATCACATCGATGGTCTCACCGTGCGAACCATTTGAATTAAAAGTGGGGTGAGTTACAGGCACCTGATGGCCACCTGTCGTCTGAAAGGTCCTGAGACCTGACCTCTCTCCTGGGAAAGAGCCTCAGTCAAAGCTCCGGGTCAAAGGTGAGCCTTGAATTCACCGACCTCTCCCTGGTTTCACAATCCCCAACTGCCCTGGTCTGCGTGGTGTTAGCAAATACATATACAGTGGTACCTCGAGATACGCGTTTAATTCGTTCCGTGACCTTGAGGCGTGGGAAACTATGAGACACTCGAGTCTCAGTAAACTGGTGGGTCGAGTGCAGCCGGCCGATCCGCGCGATGACTCCCATCTCAAATGTTGCTCGTATTTCAAAGCAAAAACCGCTCACCCAACGGCTCGTATCTCAAACACCTTTTTGTTAGGGTACTCGTATCTCGAGGTACCACTGTGTATATACCCAGTCCCGAGGCATCAAGATCCCACTCCTCTTCAGATGCCACTGGCACTCGGAGGACGGAGACCTAGATAACAACGCCCCGTTTTTGCAGCTGAACAAACATCCCCACCAAAGCAGCCCCTTCCCGGAGAAGGTGAGCGCCGAGCAGATGCGGCCTAAGCGCTCCCGTGTCCACCGGCTCCCGCTGGGGGGGCAGGGGACGGGGACAGGGAGGAGATGGTGTCCGGGGCGGCCATGGCTCTCTGGCGGTGAGAGGAGGGCGCCCCCCGGACAGACTGGCTCTTCTCCTTATCTCATCCGGACCAGGAAAGTGAACAGAAACCGCTCCTTACCTCTCGATGTCCGTGAGCCTGGAGGAGTCCCGGAACCCTTTGGCAAAGGGGTTGCTGTCTATTTTCAGCTTGGTTATCTGGAGGGGGAGAACGGGTGACACAGCGAGGTCATTTCTGAGGCCCAGGAAATGCAAGCAGAAAGGACGGGTCGGCTCCTTTCCCAGCCTGGCTCCGTAAGGGTATCCGGTGGCTGCCGGTACCACCGGTACCACTGGGAGAAAGGGTGGAATTGCTAGAGAGTTCACAGGAGGGAGGGAGGGAGGGATGGGAGGGGAGAGCCTGGGAGAGAAGGCGGTATCTGAGGACAGGCTTCGGGTCCAAGGATGGAGACCCCTTCTTAACAGTGGGAGGTAGTCAGACAGACGTCATCGGCTTGGGCTCCACTGGGGAGGGGGCAGCTGTCCAGCAGCCAGCACTGGGGGAGGGGGGGCAGGGGAGGGGAGAATGGAGAACAAAAATAAGAACCCTGCCCCCTGCTGACTTGGCTACATCATTTATTAATACCATGGGCAGCCGAAACCAGTTTGACTCAGTGGATAGAGCGTCGGCCTGCGGACTGAAAGGTCCCAGGTTCTATTCCGGTCCAGGGCATGTACCTTGGTTGCGGGCACATCCCCAGTCGGGGGTGTGCAGGAGGCAGCTGATCCATGTTTCTTTCTCATCGATGTTTCTAACTCTTTATCCCTCTCCTTTCCTCTCTGTAAAAATCAATAAAATATATTGTTTAAAAAAGCAAAAAAAAAAAAACAATTAAAAAAAATACCATGGGCACATACTGTATAGACTAGTCTATACGCTCATAGACAACAAGATTAAATGGTCACTAATAGCTTCATGTTTAATTCTATATTGAGACACGTGACACAAATAGATGCTATCAAGCTTTTAGAATATACACTTACCTCTGTAACTCTCCACCCCTCCATCTTACTAAATTAGACTCAAATGTTGAGTCTATCCATGCAATGTTATTGATAGATTCTATGCTTATATAGGGGGAGGGAGGGAGAGTTATTTGCTACTAAGAATCACGGTGTGAAGTATTAGTTGTCTAGGCTGTGCTAGCCCTCCTTCCTCCAGAATTCATATTAATGGGGAAAGTTCTATTAAGTCATACGCACTACATCTCCGAAGAATAATACATTAGGTTGGAAGAAAAAAAAACTGAATAAAGAAAGGAAAGACTGATTAAAAGATGCTTGTAAAAGTCCTGAGTGTAAGAACCGGGGCCCTTTAAGGGAGTCCCAGCTCATCCGTGTCACTACAAGAACCCAAGGCGACCTTCAGAGAGACACACCAGAGAGTCTTAACCCGGAGAAAAGTGGTGGGTTGATGTAGAGAGCGCCTGGGACAACCATTCTTCCTCAATGACTGTCAGCTGAACCCAAGGTGACAGGGAGTCTGGGTAACACACCTCCCCAAAAAACCAGATGCATTCTCAGCACTGACTCTTATCTTTGCCCAGGTGTAGGGAAGTGGATTTTGATATGTAAATCCAGTCAAGCACCAGGAATGCCTAGGACTCAGGCCCCTACTCAAGAATGCAAATGATCTCCTTTGCCAAAAGCACCTTTTCCTCAGATTGGTGTATCTATTGTTCACTTTCCTTTTCAATTTTTTTAAGTGCTTACTTATTGCCACATTTTTCTTTTTTTGGCAATAAATAAGTACTGGAAATTTGAAAAGAAAAGCCTTTCTTTTGCAATAAGAAAAGTATTATTGCTGAAGTATTAATAAGAAAGGTATTATTGCTGAAAAGTATTACCAATGTCCCATTCTCCCCATATTGACACCCTTCACCTGACTCCCACCCCACCAGAGAAAGCAGTCGGAAACATTTTTCATCTTTTTACCAGTTAAGAGGCTAAAGGAACTCTTCCGTTCACAGAAGAGACAAAAAAATAAAAGGTGTTTTACTGGATTTTCTATCTAAAGATAAAATGATTTTTAGAAAAAATTTTATCGTTCTAGGTAATCATGCATTTTTAAAAGACCAGGCACAGGTTTGATTCCAGGGATATGTAATTAAAAACCAGTCACCCTATAGCGATTCATCTCCAAAGGGGTGGTTTGCCATCCCGGTATGAAGTCAGAGACAACTGGAGAAGCCACGCACTTGAGGACTGAGGAGAGAAGGGACCCCAGCCTCAGACAGTGATTCAGTTGGACATCACTTTGTCTGTCCCTGATACGGAATACCTGCCGCCTGTGACACCACTGAACACTGTCCCCAGGTCAAAGGTAAGGACCCAAAGCTAGTCAACCAGTAAACACAGGATGCAGAGTCTTTGATGAGCCAAACCACAGGTGTGGCTTGTCATTCAAAAACTAATCTAAAAAGCAGCCACCTCGGACAGGGGATTGTGTAAGGAAAATGCACTCACAGGGAGGACAGTACACTGTGAAGAAATCCTGCAGGTAAGCGTCCATGCACGCATGTGCAAATCACCAACTAATTCAGGTCAAAACATACGCACTTTCCCACGTCTGTTCTTAATGACAGGACACAACGCCTGTCCTAGCAAAACTCTCTCTCTCTCAGCATCCCCTTTCCTATGGGTAGATGTAAGCATGATGCGAGGGCAGAGTTTGACCAGCTGTGCCAAAGAGAAGGGGTCCCTCCCGGGGCTGACTGTCCACGTGACATCACGGGTCTCTGAGTACGGCCGAGGCTCCCAGGCGCGAGGTGAAACGGGCCCTCAGAGACCCATTCCTCCAATTACCAGGGAAAGATCTGTCCCCGGGCATTTAAAAATGAATCCTGACCCGTGCTTCAACTCCACGGCCGTGGTCTGCCGCTCTACAAACAAGGCCTGACCTTTAAATCTTCAACGATAAAACAGTTTGTTGAAAGTATAACGTGTTTAGCTTTTATCCAATAATGCTGACAAATGTGATAATTCCCTCGCCAAAACCCGGAGGCAAAAAAAATATATAATGATTTTTAAAAGTCCCATTTTCGTTACTTATGAATATAACTACCAGCCATAATAAATGAGATGCTTTTTTTGCAAATTGGAAAACTCTGATTTGGCTTTTAATGGACGTAAAAATAACAGTCCTCGCTAACGGTTAAGGCATATAAAGGTGATCCTGAATGCGAACTTTTAAATTTTCTTCTTTCTTCAGTGTTTTTTTTTTGTGTGTGTGTGTGTGCACAGAAAATTTCTAGTATTTCTACTATCCTTAGTAAATATTTACTGCATCTCCTACCCTGTTTTCCTGAAGGTAAGACATCCCCCGAAAATAAGACCTACTTCCAGTTTTGCCTCTCGCTGTCATAGAAGGCATCCTCCCCGAAAATAAGACCGCCCTGATAATAAGGCCTCCCCTGAACATAAGGCCTCCCCGGAATAGAAGGCCCCCTCGAAGCTACCGTCAGGCGTCTGACTCCTGATGTAAAGAGACCTCGCCCTGCCTGAACAGTTCTGGCTGCACTGCGGCCCATCAGTGAGCTGGTTTGTGATGACAACTGCAGATTTTGCTGGGTTAAAAAGTCGTCTTATATGACCTTTTCTCACAAACATATGGCTGCTACCAGGTGCAGCCAGCGCCAGTGGCCATTCGGACTCCCGGTTTAAGATCACTGCCATCTCATTACACTGCAGGTAAGCAGTGAGCACTTGTTGAAAATGAGGGGGCGGGGGAGATCATAAAGAAATGAAATCCTCTGAAAAGGATGTCTTGGAGTCCCTCAGAGCCACATGCCAAGAGGACACCAGGTACCTAACGCTTCGAGATTAGGACACTGACTGTCGCACCTAAACCGGTGGATTCAAACAGAGAGGAGTGCGGGAAGGTCACCATGGGTGAACTATTTAACTCTCTGCTTTCCCTAGAAGGCGACACAAAAATACTGTGGTTCCTATCACAGTCACCTAAACCACGCCTTCGAAATGCTGCCTTGCCCACAGCGAGTGCCCAAACACTAGCGGTTATAATTCTGTCAACAATGCCCTCCCAGTAATGCCAGGGACCTGGTTGGAGAGGTGCTGCTGGCATTTATTCAGGATCGCGCCTTCCCGTACGAAGCCTCATCTGAGATGCTCTCCTGCGGAATGCCCTCTACCGCTGCTCTGACACCTTCAGATGGTCAGTATGATAGATAACATGTGTGCATTCATGTATCTCGTTAAAAAAGATGCCACTGACATGTTAAAAAGCCAGTGGCGACAGATCCTCTTCGGACCCTCCGGAGACAGACCATCCCACTCTAACAGTCATTCACCCGGAACCCAACATATAACCTCAAGACAGGAGCAGAGCCAGAGACCTGGTGACCCCTAACTAGTCAAATGCAAGCAAGATGCAAAGACCTAGCGAGGGGGCACACCATTAAGTGAACAGGATTCATATGGATACATATCTTTGTTCATTTAATCATTTGATATTAAGTTGCATGCAACATGAGACTTTACCTGTAAATTCTCCCACAAGTGTGTCCTGATATGAGAGTATTATTTTTGTAGCCATAATATCTTTATCATAGCTCAGAAAATTGTTAAGAATTATTCCTTAATAGCTCCTAAAGTTCAGTTAATATTACAGTTTTCAGGATGGGCCAACAAATGTCTTTCAGCTTGGTCTTTTTTTTTTTTTTTTTTTACATATTTTTATTGATGTCAGAGAGGAAGGGAGAGGAGAGAGAGAGAGAAAGAAACATCAATGATGAGAGAATCATTGATCGGCTGCCTCCTGCACATCCCTACTACCCATCGAGCCTGCAACCCAGGCACCTGGATTCGGACCGGGACCCTTCCGTCCGCAGGCCAACACTCTACTGAGCCAAACCGGTGGGGGCTCAGCTTCCTCCTATTGCTTTTCCCGGGAGACCCAGCACCCTGTCTCCTCGGATGCACCATCCACTCTAACGGTCATTCACCCGGAACCCAACACACAACCTCAAGACAGGAGCAGAGCCAGAGACCTGGTGACCCCTAACTAGTCAAATGCAAGCAAGATGCAAAGAGGGGAACACCCCCGAATCTGTCACCTCCGGAAGCACACACAGCACAAGGAAACTCAGCCGGTCCTCCCCGGCTGTGGCTGTGGACATTACTCGTCCTCTCTAACCCTGGCTTCCTCACTCCAGAGTGTTGCTATCACCCCCAGTCTGCAAGGTTACGCTCACCGAGAGAGAAGAAGATATACAGGGAAGTGTCTAATAGCACCCAGGTCTTACTAAGACTTTGATAAAGAGTTAGTGAATTGAACTAACCCATATAGATTAAAAAAAAAAAGCACAACTTTTAAATGGGAGGTACAACAGAAAGGAGACAATAGATCACTCAACGTTATAAATTAAAATCTTGATGTTAATTAAATCCACGCTGCTTGCCTATTACAGTTTATTGTGTAAAGAGACATTTAAAATCATTCTACTAGAATGAGCACACCCTAAATTGCAGCTGAATAGGCCTCCGAAAGTGTCTAAAGCAGTGGTTCTCAACCTTCCTAATGCCACGTCCCTTTAATGCAGTTCCTCATGTTGTGGTGACCCCCAACCATAAAATTATTTTCATTGCCATGTCCCTTTAATGCCGTTCCTCATGTTGTGGTGACCCCCAACCATAAAATTATTTTCGTTTCTAGCAACATGAGGAAGTGCATTAAAGGGATGTGGCATTAGGAAGGTTGAGAACCACTGGTCTAAAACACCAGTAGTGTGGGCAGTAGGCTAGAATATGTGTGCTCATTTAGCAATAAAATAAAATAAATAGAATAAATGGAACATCTATATTTTATGGGGCAACAATAAGTGTATGGTTAGGTGCCTGAGGCGGCTCTATCAGGAAGAGAAAAAGGAAGCAGGTAATTTCTCCAGAAGAAAATGTGAGAAGCCACATAGGGGCGGGTCTGGGTCAGAGAGTGGGCAGGAACCACCTCACCAGGAGTCCACAGATTCCAGAAAAGGTGGTGCCATCTGGACCCGCATCACCGTGTGTGTGGGTCACTCAACACACGCAGAGGCCCTGGCTGACACTCCATGGCGTTCCCCAAAGAGAACGTCTATTCCAAGTACGGGGATCCCCGTTCTCCCCAGGAAAATGGAGGAGTCTCCTCAATTTTTCTCTGATGCGGGGCGAGACCAGGGAGTGGGCACTCACCAGCTGGTTCTGGTAGGCGGTGACGGCCGTGAACACCGTCTCCGGGAAGATGAACGTCCGGAACTCCTCCGACTTCAGGTTGAGCAGCGAGGCCGTGTGGTCCTTCTTCTTGATGATGTGCACGCGGGGCTGGTACTTGTGCATCGAGTTCAGGATGATCTACAGCGAAGGAGTGGGGTACTGGGTGTTAGGGGTTCACAGTGCTCACAGGCCACGCTGCACTGAGGCAAACAAAGAGCCACCAAGTCTACGGTTTCGATTTCTGTTTCTTTAAAGAGGAGGATCTACCCTATTCCCTTCCTAAAGCAACTCGTGTTCACAGGATACTGTGGAGTCGTCCCTGTCAATCACAGTTCATCCAACCAGCGGCCGAGAATCCAGGTCAAGCATCTTTCTAAAGACCTTTCCTAAAATGATGGGGGAATGTCATGTGGAGAACATATTTGTTTTTAAATCAGGTCTTCAAAATAGTTCTTGCTCGTGCCCAGGCCGGTTTGGCTCAGTGGATAGAGCACCGGCCTGGGGATTGAAGGGTCCCAGGTTCAATTGCGGTCAGGGGCATGTACCTTGGTTTCAGGTACATCCCCAGTAGAGGGCATGCAGGAGGCGGCTGATCGATGTTTCTCTCTCATCGATGTTTCTGACTCTCTATCCCTCTCCCTTCCTCTCTGTGAAAAAAAATCAATAAAATGTATTATTTTAAAAATAGTTTTTTTTTTGTTAGTCTGGTTCCATCAGAGGATATAGGTCTACATTTTCCAAAGTAAGAAATGATATATGGCCAAAACCAGTTTGGCTCAGTGGATAGAGCATCAGTCTGCGGTCGGAAAGGTCCCAGGTTTGATTCCGGTCAAGGGCATGTACCTTGGTTGCGGGCACATCCCCAGTCGGGGGTGTGCAGGAGGCAGCTGATCGATGTTTCTAACTCTCTATCTCTCTCCCTCCCTCTCTGTAAAAATATCAATAAAATATATTTTTTAAAAAAGAAAAGAATGAATGATACATGCTAGGCGGACAGGTTGTTACAAACGGGGGTGTGGTATTGGACAGACCTGGGTTAAAACAGTGACTCTGCCCCTTTCTCACTCTTTAATCTTGGAGTCAGGGACCCCACCTCTTCAAACCTCAGCTCAAATACAAAATTAACCCCATAGTTTATGGTGGGGATTAGAGGATGTTGTAACCCTGGTAAATCACACAGCAAACAGGAAGTGCTCGTTACTGAGGAGCACCGAATAGCATCACAGACAGTTCCTGAAACAGAAATCTCATCAGACGAGTGAAGAGGCCTGTGCCATCCGTGTTGGTTCTATTACTGTTGCTAAGAGTTTCTCCTCTTCCACATTCGGATTAACTCCTTTATTGACCCAACATCATCCAACTGCTTCGTTTTCAACTGCAAGACTTCTCTGTGCTTTAATGTCCAAAAGACTCTCTCCATAACGGGATACAGAATGAGTAAAAAGCACTTTCCCAGACCTCCTTCGACATCCTTTCAAATGGCAGGCTTGGACCTGAAACCGAATGAATTGCCCACATCCATTTGCCCCAGGGGGGCCTTGCTGATCTTGTTGATCAGACCCAGTCAGAGGAAGCGGGTTAATTCGCAGCTCTGCTGGTGGCGCTGCTCAGCGCTTAGAAGTGGTAAACAGGCTTCAAACCTATCTGGACATACACCCTGTGGTTCTAGTGCATCTCACGTGAGTGTGCTCAATGGAACATGCTTTGGGCAATCCCCAAATTGAGGGGGAGGAGTGTCTCAGCCCCCTTTCCTTTTATGCTGCATTGTCTGACATGCCACTGACCGCATTCAGATGTCTAACCCAAGACGGGCAGGGAGTAACCTGCAACAGGCACGTTCTCTTTGTTTAATGCAGCGGTTCTCAACCTTCCTAACGCCACGACCCTTTAATGCAGTTCCTCATGTGGTGGTGACCCCCAACCATAAAATTATTTTCGGTGCTTGGGGGTCACCACAGCATAAGGAACTGCATTAAGGGGACGTGGCGTTAGGAAGGTTGAGAACCACTGGTTTAATGGGCACAGGACAGAGCCGGTGCTAAAGTCCTGGGAAATCCAAGGCGTTGAAGGCCCTGTCCCTTTGCATAACAATGGCCTCCTGAGGAGACGAATACTGGGAGGTTCTCAGAGAGGATTCACAGGGAGAGGGTGGGAGGGGCAGAGGGGGAGGGGCGAGGGGGGATGAGAGGGAGGAAGTTTGGGGTGACCTCTCCATGCAGTCCTGTCCGGGAACCCACCCAGGGCCGGGTGCATACTTACATGGCCGTGTTGATCCAGCTCATTGTTGGTGAGCTTGACCTTCTCAAAGGACACCATCTGCTTGAGCAGCTGCTCGCCGGTGAAAGGGGAGTCTGGGTGCACATACAGCCTGAAAAGTCATGAGAGATCCCACTGAGGCATTTTTCTTTATATATATATATTTTTATTGATTTTTCACAGAGAGGAAGGGAGAGGGACAGAGAGCTAGAAACATCGATGAGAGAGAGACATCGATCAGCCACTCCTGTACACCTCCTACTGGGGATGTGCCCGCAACCAAGGTATATGCCCTTGACCTGAATGGAACCCGGGACCTTTCAGTCCGCAGGCCGACGCTCTATCCACTGAGCCGAACGGGTTTCAGCGAGGCATTTAAAAAAAAAATGCTCTCTGAGGGTTATAAAATATTCTGACTCTACAGGAACACAAACCCCTGTATAAATGGTGAGTTTTCTTTACCCTGTATAATGTCACGTTTAATAATACAGCCGTACCAAAAGAACTCCAAAACCTCTAAGTGTACACATTTCATGTCCAATGCTCTAAAAGGGGTAACACTTAATACATTTCCTATCATCTGTCAAGCAAGCCACTTTTAAAGATGGGGTTTTCCCTATCTATCTAACAGGCTACTACTGCGGTACTTCTGTAAAATATGAAATCTAGTGCATAGGTATTTTCCACAGAAAGATTAGGCTATATTAATTGCATAGTAAGTTCCCAGGAGAAGCCTTGTTAAAACTCAAAACAAAGAATTAAAAAAAAAACATACAAAGAATTCTAAAGACTCCGGTCATTTAAAATTGAAGGTGACCGAATTTAAAGTTTATATTCTTTATAAAATACAGGACAGAGCCACGTGAACACAGAGACCTGGGAAGTTTTAACAGCCCACACATCATCATCACGCTGTGAAGCGTTGAGAGTGAAAACAAGCCGAGAAAGCTTCAGATTACTCAACGTATTCATTTGCAAAAAGCCTAAGGAAAAAAAAAGTATCTATGGAGCATTTATCATCTATCTATCGGCTGCTGCGTGCAAAGCCATCTTTCTCCGTGAAACGCATGGCATTTGTTCTGTCTCCGAGGATCCACTAAGCACAGCTCTTTGTCCATCCAGCCACTTGACAGAGGCCTTTCTGAAGTCGGGGAGACCACAGACCCAAGGAGAGAGGGAGACTCAAGAGCACAAATTCCTTCCTGGCGGTCATAGGTTCTCTGCAGATCCGTTTCCCATAGGACAGGGTAACTACCGCTAAGGGGCCAAGGCCAGGGAAAAGGTCACAGGGCTTTTCCTCGCAGTGTCCGCAGGAAGAGCAAGAAGTGGGTGCCCTGCCGAGACCAGTTTGGCTCAGTGGAGAGAGCGTCAGCCTGCGGACTGAAAGGTCCCAGGTTCGATTCCGGTCAAGGGCATGTAGCTTGGTTTCCTGCACATCTCCAGTGTAGGAGGCAGCTGATTGATGTCTCTCTCTCATCGGTGTTTCTAACTTTGTATCCCTCTCCTTTCCTCTCTGTAAAAAATCAATAAAATATATTTTTAAAAAAAGAAGAAGTGGGTGCCCTGGTCTGGCACAGCAGGGGATAGAGAAGAGCAGCACCAGGTGCTCATGCTGAAACAAAGCCCCCAGAAGCAGTCCCCTCCCCCCCAAAGGCTGCCAGAGAAGGTAGAAGGTAAGGGTTCTTCCTGATTCCAGGCAAGAGCCAGGGAGGGGAGGTTTCCTTCAGTGCCACTTGCCTGCCTGCGGGTTGGATTGTTCTTTACAGGAGGAGGGCTCAAAACTGCCCTTGGGGCGAAGAATCCTGGGGTCCCACAACCATCCTGGCGTTTCACGTGTCAAACCCGCCCAAGGCTACACCTTTTCGGTGCAGCTGTTTTATGGATCAGCGCCCCCCCCCCACCCCCGTCCCAGCCTCCCCGCCAAAAAGACGGCTCCAGAACAGATCCCAAAGCTGCTGACGTGTTCTCCCTTCCAGTATCCATTCACCCAAGGGAGTCATATCCATAAAGCTTAACACATCTGCATATCAGTTACTTAAAGGAAAAGGAAAGTTTTACGAAGAAAGAGAGCGCTATTTTAGATCGCCTGTCAAGTCCTGCCCCTTATTACCTTCCGATGACATTGTCAAATGCGTCCAAGGAATTTCCACCATCGGCACAAAATAGACCACCCTTCCCTACTCCCCTTCTTTTCCTGATGGGGAGCTAGAAAATGCAGCGCAATTTCTTTTTTAAATAACAACAAAGAAATTACCTCCAGTATGTCTACCCGATCCTATTTCCATCCCGCTGAGTATTTCCACACCAGAGAGTTTTACCTGCCGCCAACAGAAGCAGGCTGAACGAAGACGAACGAAAAACACATCCAGGAAGCCCCTCTGCTCGCCAGATCCCTGGGACTTAAAATTCCTGCCATAGCTCACACATGCTTCAGCCGAGAGAGGGCATGGGTACATGTGTGCGTTCCTTCTCCGGCCAGAGCAGAGCCCTAACGTAAACAAGGCATGGCCTCGTCCCAAAGCCCTGCCGGCCTGCCCGGTCCCCTTCCCTTCAGAGCGGAGAGTCAGAGCGGTTAACTTCTCAGAGGAAAGACTTGGAAGGAAAAAGAAAAAAAAAGAAAAGAAAAGGATTTGTTTGTAAAAAATGGTTAGGAAGCTGCTGAAACCTCTCTCTCCTGTAAAAGCTATTCGGTAGTAGTAAATAGTGGAGAATACGAATTATAGTCATCTTAATATCTATTGTAAACTATTTAAAAAAAAACCGAGTAACCAATTTTTAAAATGCCTTTCGTCCTTTCAGAGGTTTGTAAGGTGCTGACCTGGAAGGATTGGGATATCCTTCCTGCTCTCGGTGGGTAGGGAAGCTTTGAGAGGCTTCTCTGGACTCTCCTCTCTCCTCTGGGGAGCCCAGCACCCTGTGGGCTCGGCACTGGCACAGCTGCCACATCAGCGCAGGTGCCGTGTGACCGTGTGTGGAAATGGTCTGGGCAGGTTCTGTGCCCTGACTGATACTCCCGGCGACACGCTGACAAAGAACCAGCTGGACCTTCAACGCTCCTCAATCTTTGCATCGAAATGCAGCTTCAGCCCCGATAGGAACTTTCAGTCCGTCCCATACATCAGCCCTAAAACAGCTCGAGAGCTGGGCGCCTTGGCTGAGTGTCAGCTCAGCTGGCAGTCCCTGTGTGAAGACTATCGCTTCGCAGCCTGTCGCTGTAGCTGTTCACTGTGCACAGAAGCCAACATGTGGACGGGAGGTCTAACCCCCCAAAACCCCACTGGGCAAAGTGGCAGCAACAAAGGTTTATACCCGAGTGATTTTGTAAACAGGGTTCTCCTGGGAGAACGTTATTCCCAACGAATAGCTCCAAAACAAACACGTGTGATCCCTAATATCCCAACTGAGTCCTGTTTCTTTAAAAAAATAAAAAAGTGAACCTCATGTTGAATTACATTCACCCACTTAAAATTTTCAACTTGAAATCTCTGAACGCTTCCTGGACAAAAACCCACCACATTTTACCAGAATGAAGCTTATTATGTGCAGCTCTAACTACACTGGTAACAAATATTTACTATCAGCAACCACTTCACCAAAAGGCGCTTTTTAAAAAAACGGGATTTTGGGGCAGCCATTTCCTGCTCCTGTTAAGCAGCCAGCTTCTAAGGAATATTCCAAATGCCATGTGAGGAGACTCTGACCTGAGCTAAGAGGAAAAGGCACAAACCCCGCCTTTCAATCGGGGACCAGCTGGTATTTTAGCCGATCCGGATCCCGGGGTGTCTGGGCTGGGAACCCCTACCAGAGCGCCTAGCTGTAAAAACAGACCCGCTGACAATCCAACCCGCCCGGGCAGGGGGTGCTCGGCTGGCAGGGTTCAAAGGCGCGCTCGGCCAGGCGCGAGTCTGGAGGCACAGACCTGGCGGGCAGCGGAGGGTCAGCCTTGCCGGCCACCAGCCAGGAGGAGCGGTGGTAGGCATAGCGGTACCGCTTGTTGTCCACGGGCACGATGTCCATCAGCACGATGTACTTGGCCTCAGGATCCACGCCCGAAAACGACACCCGGATCGTTGGGAACATCCTCCTGACACAGGGGGGGAGAAGGAGGAGCGGCCTGAGCTCGCGCAGCCCGAAGGGAGGGCCGCTGAGTTAGAGGGGAAGGGAGGGGAGGGGCGGGAAGGGAAAAACAGGGAAGGGAAAGGTGGGACACACACACCTCCCCCCGACCCCGCCACTCCCAGAGGCCCCCAAGCCCTTTCTGTTCCCTGTAAAGCCGGAGCTGGGAGTTGGAGACTCAGGTGCTAGATAGTTTTACCAGCGCCTCACGGCTGGGAAAGTCGCGTTTCGTTTCGTTTCGGATGCCCGAGTCTGTGACTACAGGAAAGCCTAGCTTTTCAGCCAGCCCCCTGGGCTCGGACCCTGGGTCTGCTTCTCCCTGGGGCCTCGGGGAGAAAACCCACTCCTGCCACAGGGAGAGGAGCAGGATCCTCAGTTTGGGGGGCTCGGGGGACCTTGGCTGCATCCGCCCGTGTCCTGAGAGCTGGAGCCAGGGCCACCGACCTCCAGAGCTCAGCTTCCCACCTGCCCTGCGCCTGCCCAGCGGCGTGCCAGGGGCCGGGGAGCCAGCGCCCCTCCTACAGGGGGTCCCCCTTACACATCGCACTGCCGCCCAGGTTCTGCCTCTCCTTTAGAAGGACTGGAGCTTCTGAAGACCGAGCCCTTAGAAAGGAAGCTGCCTGCCTCCCTTGCAGCACCTAGCTGTCTCCCTCTCCCCGTTCCTCCTTCCCTCCAGATGCCCAGCCTGCACCCCCAAACCCTCCTGGGCTGCAAGGGGGGGACGCACAGACATTCCTGGTCCCTGTGCCCTTCTTATCTAGACGGAGGTGAGGTTTCCCACGGCCAGATCCTGAGAAAACCAAGGCCTGGGAATCCTCTGAGCAGCGCTTTCCACAGGGAGTCTGCGGGAAGAAGCCCTCCCCATGGAAACAGCGCTCTCTCGGGGCTCAGAACCCGCAGGGATTCACCCAAATCCCGGCAACGACCCCCCAGCCACCCACGGAGCACCCTCTCCCCGCTCCCCGCACCTGCCGGACTTGGTGATGATCATCTCGGTGCCCAGCTCGTGGAACTTGTCCCAGAGCTCCTTGGTCTCGAGGCTGCAGGCGATCTTGGCCATCTCCTCGCTGGGGACGATGGGGGTGGTGGGGATCAGCGGCTCGGTGCACAGCGAGGAGGAGGCCGGGCTGCCGCCGCCGCCGGCCCCGCCGAACTCCGCGTGAGCATCCAGGCTGGCGAGCTCGCCCAGGGGCTGCGCACAGGACGACTTCTCCACGAATTGCTCTGCAAGAGAAGGGCCCGGCCGCTGACGCTGGGGGCGAAGGTGTGGGAAGGAGGGCCGCACCCCTGAAACGGGGACCCCCTGATCGGGCCTGGGGAAAGGGGAGCTCAGGAACTCCAGGGCAGCCGCTGGGAACCCACCGTTTTATGGATCAAGCATGCGCTTCCCAGGAGCTGAGCGGCCGAGGTTTGCTTATGGGACCGAACGAACGAGTGAGCCCCAGAGATAGGGTTTGAGGGTTTGTTACCCCGACCGAACCCACACTGAGGGACAGGCGTGGGAAGGTGGGGATCACGATGCATAAAAAGCAAGGGTTCCTGTTTACGTCCCTCCCACGTCCTGGACCTCACAGTCTGGGGGAGCCAGTGCCAGCGCGGCCCCCTGAACAACCAAGACAGACTTCTGTCCAGGGAGAGCCGGGAGCGAGCGAGGAGATGAGTCCCTGCTCCACAGAAAACAGAAACCTGGGTGGGCACGGAGAGACGGTTAAAAATAAAAAAACCAAGTCCTGGCACTTCTCTGCCTGTCTCTCACGCCAGAGGCCTTCGGAGGTTAGATTAGAGCGAGTGTCTGATTCCCTCCCGGCCCGAGATCTGCGGAAAGACCAGCATCTGGTTTGTTAAACCGCAGGAGAGCGCGCTCTGGGCCATTTCTGGCCAAAAAGGTGTTAGAATGGAGGAAACCGCCCGAACCCAGAACCCCGGCTGGCAGGCATGTGAAAGGAGGAAGGAGGCTTTGCCCTCCACCGGGAGGCGGGAGTCCCCCTCCCAGGAGCCAAACATCCCCCTCCACCCCCCATAGCATAGCTGATAAGGGCCTGGGACTCCACCAGTCACTTTGATGGAGTACAGGGGGACTTTGGTAATTATCCCAATTATCTCGCAGCCCTTAAAAAAGAAACTACTTGAATCTGCGATGTGAAACTGACCTCCACACCGCTCTCTCCCAAGCGCCCCCGGGAACTGAAACCGGTTCTAAATGGAGGTCTGCGCGGAGGAAATGTTTTACTGTCTGTGTTTCTCCTTGACGCAGAGCAGCAAAGAGAGCGTTTTTACCTTCCCTTCTTTTTACCGAAACAATCCAACTCCGAGGAAGGTTTCTAAGTTAAAAATCACCCAATTATTCACCTAATCCCTATATTTTCCAGCGGAAAATAAAGAGACTCGTGCTGGGGGGGAAATCTTCTCTGAGAATATGTTCAGAAGCTCATTCACAGGGAATTTTCTTATTTCCTGACCATTGAACACCGCAAGCTTCCTCCGCCTCGGACTAACCAGTGCATCAGGGCTGGGACGTGGAGGAAGCGGAGGAAAAAGAAGAAAACCACACGGAAATGCTTTCGCACAATGTCAAGCGTCAAATATGTCTCAAAAAAAAAAAAGTTTTTCTAAGGGAAGAGTCCGAGGCGATGCTTCTAAGTAGACTTACAGGGTTTAAAGGGCAGTCTGAGTCGAGTCTGGCCTCCACCCGGGGTTCAACAGCTCAGTGGGGTTTCCTACCGTATTCTCCCTTAACAGAACCCCGTCTTTCTCTTGTGGCTTACAGTCAGTGACCTCTAAAGGGGACCGAAATGACTTCTGGCTCCTCAGGGGGGTGCTGAGCCACAGACGGGGTGTGGGTGGTGAGGGAGGGGTGGTGGCTGTGAGCTGGGCTCTCTTTAGAATGCAGAGCGGGCGTTTTTGCTCAGGAAAATAAACAGACAGGGAGGCAATGTGGAGAGGACGGTGGGGCTGAAGCCGGCTGGTTCCCAGGCTGCTGTCTGTCTGTCTGTCCTCCTGGGAGGAATCTTACCCTGAAACGGCCTTTTCCTGCTGCATCCCCAACTGCGATGGGGGCAGCGAGAAAGGACCCACCCGGAGCCCCCAAACAGGAATGGGTACCGTTAGCAAGTCCCACACCCACAACGTTGGGACTGGTGGTTAGTTAATATTTTTCCCTGTCGGCCTGGGCTGGTTGGAGGGCTGGTTTCCATTCCGTTGGCAGATTTGGGTTGAGATGGGAGGGAGGGAGGAGGGTGCGTGGGAAAAGCCGGGAAAAAGCCAGAGAGAGCCGAGGAGGAGAGACTTTTTGACGTTACGTTCTCTGGCGCTCTTCCGGTTTCTCCTTCCTGGGTGCTGAGTGGCTCCAGGGGTTGTAATTCTTTTTCTTTCTGCTCAGGCCCCTGGTTTTTCACCTCTAGGACTTCCTTTTTTTAAAATATTATTGTGGATTTGGACGGGAGATGTTAAATTGTTGGGAGAAATGGGCGGGCAGGAGGAAGGAGGAAGAAGGAAAAAATCGGGAGAGAGTTAAAAAGAAACATCATCCCATTGGCTATTTGGTGTTTTCCTACTGTTTTGGGGCTGCCGGCGGGTCGGGGTGTGAAATAATTATCTCCCGGGGACCTCAGAGGTGGCATTGCGACGCTTCTGTCTCAGCTGCGAGGGGACAGGGAGACCCCAGAACGCCCCTGTGCCGAGGGGACCAGCACCCTCTTCCTCCTGCCCGGCCGAGTCTTCTATAAATGGTCAGGCCGCTGCACAAACAGAGCTCAAAGTCCAGGAATTCGGGAAATGGGGACAGGCTCCTGAAATGCCGGCTCTTTATAAAAACGAGGCCGCATGGCGGAGCCCAGGACTGGGGAGCAGCAGGCCTGGCTCCTGCCCCAGCTCCAGCCCGGGCTGTGGGGTCCAGTCCTGTCCCGGCCCCGGGCTGTGGGGTCCATCCCGCCGGCAGGAAAACGAAATCCAACCCTTTCCTGGTTGAGAGTCCCTTCCACCCGCACCCGCAGGTGCTGCCCGCCTCGGAGACGCCGCTGCGTCTTTAAAAACGGGTTTTAGTCTCCTGTCTCCCGCCAGGTCGTTCTCCCCACAATTACGCACCCGCACCCGCGCCTCCCGGGGCTCCAGGCGAAGACGGGGCGCGCCCCTCGCCCCATCGAGATGCCCAAGGGCTTGTGTTTCAGACTCTGAAGCTCCCGCAGGAATCGTGGGGCGTCAGAGGGGGAACATCTGCCACCCCGACTTACGGCCTGAGCCCCCCAAAGCCCGCGCCCAGGGCCGCCGGGCGCGCAGCCGGGGCCGCCGACTCACCCAGCGGCTTGATGGTGCTCTCCGCGGCCTCCTTCTCCTTGGAGCCGCCGCTGGACATGAGCGCCGCGATGGAGAAGGCGTTGGCCCGGGACGAGAGCTGGGGCTTGGGCGACGCCGTGAACTCCATGGCCCCGCGGGCGCGGTCCCGGACCCGGCCCCGGACAGCACCGGCCGCCGCGCCGCCCTCCGCCTGCCCCGCGGGAGAGAGACCGAGCGCGCCCCGCGGCGCCCGGCGGCCGAGGGCGCTCACAGCGCAGCAGCCGGGGGCTCCGGGGTGCCCGTCCCCGACCCCCCGAGAGCGCCGCGCGGGCCTCCCCGCTCCCCGCCGCGAGGCGCTGGAGCCGCCGAGCCTGGGACGCAGCCGGGGAGGACAGAGAGGGGCGCCCGGGCTCACCCCGGCGCGCGCGGCAGGACCTCGGGCTGCCGCGCCCCTGGACGCTGGGCACGGGCACCCGCGGCGCCAAAGCTCGGGGTTCCCGGGGTGCAAAGCCCGGGGGGTCCCGCGGCACCCCTTTTCCCCCCTGCGGGGCGCAGTCAGGAGGGGCCCCAGGCGCAGGGAGCCCCGGAGCGGGCGCGACAGCCGGGAGCCGGAGCCGCTGGCCGCGCCGCGCGCCCCCAGGACAGGACACTGCGCCCGGCGCTGGCCGCCCCGCGCCTTATTCGCCAGCGGCGCCGGTGCCCGCGCCCCGCAGCCAGTCAGCGCCGCCCCACGTCACCGCCGCTGCTCCGCCGCCGGGGCGGGGCCTCAAGCCGCGCCCACCGCCCCGCCGGCACCCTTTGGGGGGGAAAGGGGTGCCGCCCCCCTCCCCAAGCTGGTCTCGGGGCGACAGGGAGGGGCGCGCTGTCGCGAGGGTGGGGCATTGTCGCGGCCTCAAACCCGAGGTTCCCGGGAGGGGCGCAGCGCGGGAACCCGGGCCGCAGGGAGACTCGGGGCTCCCGCTGCGCCCCGGGGACAGAGCTTAGCCTGACGGCGCGCCCAGGTCCAGAGGGGCCTCTGGGAACGCTCCGGGGAGCGGGGCAGCCCCCCACCGGCGGGGTCCCGGGACCGGCGGGGTGACGGGGGGTCGGGGGCGAGGCGCAGCCCCGAGAGAGGGGCGCTCAGGGGGCGCGGGGAACCGTGCGCACAGGAGGGCGCACTCGCCGCCGGGGTTTGGGCTGCACCGCGGGGTGTCCTCCCCCGACCCCCCGGGTTCCCGTTCTGCTGGGGACTCGGGAAGACGGGGCTTGGACCTCCGTTGCGGGGACACGCGAGGCGCGCGGCGGAGAGCGCGGCCCACAGCGCGGGGTTGGCGGACGCGGGAGCCGTGCGCTCGCAGCCTCGGCGGCCACCCGGCTTCCCACGGCCCGGCGTGGGGATGGGGTGGGGGGGAGGGCAGAGAGCGGGTGGGGGGTCGTCGTGTCGGCCTGGTTCAGCTTAAATAACTCGAATTCCCCGAATTCGCAGGGTAATCCGCTTCCTCCAGCGGAGCGCGCGGGCGGACGCGCCCGGCTGTGCGTGTAAACATTTGCGCTCCTGGCCGGCCGGTCTGGCGAGCGCGGGCCTCTGGGGGGGTCTCAAAGGAAACAAGAAAAGCACCCCGTTTCCCACCAGATTTCGCTTTCCTCGCTGCCCCCCTCCTCCGCCCCGGCTCCACCATAAGCGCGTGGGGAAGGCGAGGAGTCGGAGCCGGAGGATGGAGACGCGGCTCAGCCGGTCCGCTCCCAGCGCAGACGGGTGTCCGTCTGACCACCGCCCCGAGGTGCCCGGGCACGTGTCCTGCAGTCAGCCCCCCGTGCAGAGCGCTGCGTGCGTGTTCGGGGTCCATCACACCTCGCTTCTGTGCTGGAAGGGGCTCCGCCGACCTCCTCCCGCTCTCTCCTCCCTCCCTCCCCATTTGGGAGAGAAAGGCGGGTCTCCAGTGCAGTAGCCCAGCCGGCTCGGAGCTCACAGGAGCCCGAGGCCGAACCCCAAGCCGAAGTCCTGATCCCCGACCCTGCCCCGCTGGGCTGCTCCTGCGGGCGGACAGGAGGGCTAGCGCGGGCCTAGAATAGAGGCTTTACCCGCGGTGGGAAAGAGAGCGCACCAGCCGGGCGCCCAAGGATCCGTTTCCGTTCCCGAGTCTTTGCTGCAGGGGTGCGTGGGGACAGCCCAGACCCTGCCCAGGCCGGTCTGCTATTAAAGTCTCCACCTGCCCTCCACCCACCTCCACTCAAGGTGACACGTCCCTCTCTCCCGTGCAAGGCGCATGCACACTGGCTCCTTTCTGCCCCACACGCTTTGAGTTTGACTAGAAAGGCAGACAGGCTGAGAGTTTTGGTGGTGGTGCTGGTGGTGGGTGGGTGTCTGTTTCTTGTGTGTGTGTGTGTGTGTGTGTGTGTGTGTGTGTGTTTAGGGGGGTGAAGCCAGGATTCATGCAGAATTCACTATGTGCTCTGCGGGTATTCGTTTTCAAAAACCTATTATCCCTCAATTTACAAAGCACTGGCCATTGCTTTTTCTGCACACCGGGAATGCCGTATTTTTCCTTACTTGTCTTAATGGGTCAGACCGCAGTGTAAATGATATCCCGAGAAGGCACTTCTAGAACCACTGGCCGAGAAGGGGCGCTGACCGGTGGGGCCAGCGGGGGCCTCCTGCTGCAGGAAGCTGGCTGCGGGTCCCGTCACCCGTAAAGGGAGAAGGAAGTCGGCGGGCACTGAGGCAGGGGCAGCCGGAAAGCCGGGGAGTGGAAAAGGCCGCTTTCCACAAACCCGAGCGCCAGAGGGGAGCCGTCGGGGCCGCCTAACCAACCAGCCATGTATCTTGCCGGCGTTGAAATCGCGGCAGGAAAACGTGTACACTACAACGTAATTATCGGCACCACGGCCTTCCCTGGGATTTATTGCTTTGCAAATCAATACAGCGCGTAAAAAACGGGGCGGTGCCCGCACAGAGGTGCTGTCAGGGGGTGACTCCGAGGCCTGAGGGCTGAAGGCTGAGGCCCTCCTACCCCTGACCCCCACCCCCAGCCCGGAGTGAGGGTGGGTTGACGGGCAAAGCCACCAAAGAGGCTGGAAGGAAGCAGCCCCATCAACACTCCCCACCCCAGGCCCGGCCCAGGCTGAGGAGAGACCCAGCGCCTTGGACTCTGAGAGACTCTGTCTCACCTGTAACACATGTTCGCCGTGCGGGTTTCGGACACTTCTCAGAGCCTCTGTTTCCTCGCCTCCATTAAAACAGGACCAACAAGCTGAAACTGGTTTGGCTCAGTGGATAGAGTGTCGGCCTGCCTTCTGACTGAAAGGTCCCAGGTTTGATTCTGGTCAAGGGCATGTACCTTGGTTGTGGGCACATCCCCAGTAGGAGGTGTGCAGGAGGCAGCTGATTGATGTCTCTCATTGATGTTTCTAACTTTCTCTCTCCCTTCCTCTCTGTAAAAAATCAATAAAATATATTTTTTAAAAAAGCAAGACCAACAATGTATTCCCGCCCCGAACATGGCCTTGACGAGGTGACATTACGTAACTGGAACAGTTGCCCCAGTTTAAGCAATGCATTAAGTACAGAATTTTTTCCACTTAATTTCTGAGCTGCAGTTTCGCCATCAGTCACAGAGGTGTAGCCGGTTTGAACATGTGCCAGAGACTGGGGTCCCCTGTGGTGGTGAGGGAGCTGGAACCCGGCTGTACCCGGGAGGCCGGGGATGCCAGCGTCTGGTGACAGGGCGGAGTTTGCTCATGGGACTCCCTTCTCATGGAGGGCTGGCCGCTGCCTCATCCTCCCCACCCTTCCACACCCTCTTTGCAGCTCCCGCAGCTCAGAAGCCAGTCCGCTCCAGAACTGCCGGCAAGTCACAGGCTTCGAGATGGTGGCCATGGTCCCCGTGTCACTGCAGCTAAAGCAGAGCCTGTGCCGGCAGCGCAGGGACTGGCCCGCTAGTGTCCATGATGCACTGGGAGCCAGAGCTGCGCTGGGGCAGGGGGCAGGGTGAGGGACCCAGAGGCCATCAGGCACCTGCCTGTGAACCCCAGACAGAAGGTGGGGGTGGGAGGGCCGGGAGACAGGTTTCTCAGCATGAGGCAGACACCCCGCCCCCCTCCCTGCTGGTGACAGCCCACCTGCCGGCTCAGTGGTTGAGCATCATCCGTGAACCGGGAGGTCACGTGCAATTCGTGTCAGCATGTGTGCCTGGGGGTGAGCCCGATCCCCAGTGAGGGGTGTGCAGGAGGCAGCCGGTCAGGGGTTCTTCCTCATCACAGATGTTTCTCCCTCTCCCTGTCCCTCTGTGACATCAATCATAAAAAATGCTTTTTTAAAAAGGCACAGGGATGGATGGATGGGCCTCTGGGTTTCTCAGTTGGGTGTGCCACAGGGGAAAGAATCCCGAAGGAAGAGGGGGGAGGGAGGCCGCAGCCTCTCCAGGCCTCTCTGCAGGTCCCCGTGCTCCTCCCCCCACCCCAGGGCAACGCACCCCGCCTCGATGTCAGGGTGCGCAGAGAGGGCGGTCGCAGCCTTTCCTGGGAGGAGCTGGGGAGCAGGTGCACACGGACACCTTACTGAGGTTCCGTTTTCTTAACCCCCCAGACGGCCCTTGAACTGCACCCCAGCAGCAAGCGTGCCGTCCTCGCCCACCGCCGGGTGCAAGGGCGAGGGGGAGGTCAGCCCCTCCGCACTGACACCTGCCCTTCCCAGGTGGCCTGACCGCACACTGGCACCCAGCTGCCAGGCCAGGAAAGGGATGTCCTGCGGCCAAGGCAGGGGCACCAGGTCCAGGGCCCTGTCCTCAGGGGGTGAGGGGAAACGTCACTGGTGGCTGGAGCCTGGGTGCCCCGAGGTTACTCGTCCTGAGCCTCCTCTGGGGTCAACCCGAAGGCAGTGCTGGGCCTGGGGCAGAGGTCAGGCGGCTGGGCCCAGAGCCTCACCCAAGATGCTCCCTCCCGCTGCGACCCTCCTGCTCCGCCCAGAGAGCAAGCGCTTCCCGGGTCTTTCCCGGATCTGGGGGCTGCAGGGACCGCCAGGCGCCACAGGCTTTCTCGCTCTGGAAGGACCGGTGTGCTACACAGCGCTAACCCAAGACAACAAAGATCTGGAACCGGAGGAAGGGATGCTGACCAACCTCCCCGCCCCCACCGCTGGCTCGCCCACTCTCCTCCTCCTCCAACCCTCCTCCTCCTTCTGCAATCCTCTTCCTTCTTCTCCAACTCTCCTCCTCCTTCCCCAACTCTCCTCCTCCTCCTCCTTCTCCTCCTCCTTCTCCAATCCTCCTCCTCCTTCCCCAACTCTCCTCCTCCTCCTCCAACCCTCCCCTGGGGATCTCCCCGCCTTCCCCACCAACCCCCACCTCTAGGGATCCTATCTCTGATTAAAGCTTAGATCGCTTGTCCGTTGTGAATTAGTTGTATGAATTGCTTTTTAAAATTACTGCATTAAAATATTAATTAATTAATTAGAATATTTAATTACCTAAATAAAATATTTAATTGTTATTTAATTTTTGGGGCCTTCTTAAATTTTGGGCCCTCCCCCTGGTCCCGCCCCATCAGCCAGGTTTAGAATGTGATCCAAATGTGGTTGGTGCTAAGCCTGAGAGAAGGGATTTCAATGCAAATTTCCAGCTTCCAAAGCTGCTCTCCTGGCATGACAGGGCACTGACTCGGAGAAGCGGGAACCCCCACGGGGAGGGAGGAATCAGACAGAAGACAAATGTAGGACCCAGCCCTCCAGGGCAGACAGTGGGGCCTGCCTGCATGGGGCCCGCTGCAGCCAGCTCCCGCCCCAATGCCCTCTGACTACAGGCTCGAAGATGTTTAAAAGGAACAGAGAGGACTCGGGAGAAGTGCCCTTCCCCCCACAAAGTGGCGCCAGTCCTGGAGATGTCACCCGTTATACGTAGAGGTGGCGCATTTGGAAAGGTGACCAGCCTTCCACCCACCAGCTGCCCCGTCCTCTCAGGCGACTGCTGGGGCCCCTCTGCCCCGGGTCTTCCCCATCCTGCCTGTCCAGAGGTTTAGAAGGTCAAGGTGAGGAAGACACAGACAGGAAGTAGCTCGCCAAGGCCTCTGCCGCCAGCTCCCATTGTGCGTCACCCCAGAAGCCACCAGGAAAAGCTCACCTCCGTCCCTGCCAAGGGCAAGACACACCCAGGAAGGGCTTGGGTGCCCGTTCCCGAAGCCAGCATGCTCCAGGCAGGACCTGACACATGTGCGACACCAGGGGACAAAGACAGGGGCACCGAGTGAGAGGTGGAGCGTGCCCAGCATTGTCTGGGCGGGGCGCTGTGCTGGGGTCCAGGAACAGAGACCCACCCTCAGAACCCTAACGTTCCACACACTGCCGGGTGACGCTAACAAGCCGGTAAAAATCACCAGAAAGAGAGACTGTAACAAAGACGTGAGAAAACCAGGAGCAGAGGGAGCAAACTCAATCTACTTGGGGCGTTCATTCATGCTGGGCCAGGCACTGGCTTACTGGGGTGGGGAGGTGGTTGGACAATTTGCATACGATCATCCCTGCCCCACAAGGATTCAAAGCCCCGATGGAGAGGTATAAAACAGCATGAATATATAACACACACACACACACACACACACACACACACATTCTCCTCAACCTTGAGCTAAAAGGACCCTTGGAATGTAGGGGCATCGTGGCTGGATTTTAAGCACAAAAACGACAGCTAATAAGGAATGAAAAGCCTTGCAGAGCAAGGTGCGAGGGTCTGGCAGCTGAACACCATTGTAAGCAAGCTGTGCTCTCCGTTTCCACATTGTGAAATATGGTCACGAGGACAATGCCACGTCAAGAGTGTGCTGGGAAGATGAAAGGAGTCGTGTCCCCCTTGGGGTCAAAGAACCCCGGGACTTGGGGGCTGATGCCCATCAGATCTGATCACCAAGTGTGCTTGGAGCTCAGGGGCCACGCTCTAGGAATGATGTAAGGAAAGGCTTTCTCTCTGGTCCCCAGGTGCTCTCTCACTCACTCACTCAGGGACCCACTCACTCACTCTCTCACTCAGGGACCCACTCACTCACTCTCTCACTCAGGGACCCACTCACTCACTCACTCA
>PVJN01009713.1:0-59881 GCA_004026805.1 Lasiurus borealis | reverse complement strand
CATCTTGAACATAAAGAGAGTATGGCTTAGAAAACTACAGGACACTGAAAAAAGAGATAGAAGAAGATGTTAACAGATGGAAGGGCATACCGTGCTCATGCATTGGGAGAATCAACATCATTAAAATGTCAGTACTACCCAAAGCAATCTATAGATTCAACCCACTACCCATTAAAATACCAACAACATATTTCACAGACCTACAAAGAATTCTTCATAGATTCATCTGGAACAAAAAGACCACGAATAGCCATAGCAATTCTGAGAAAGAAGAATAAAGTAGGTGGGATCTCAATACCAGATTTAAAGCTATATGACAAAGCAACTGTTCTCAAAACAGCCTGGTACTAGCACAAGAACAGACACATAGACCAATGGAATAGAATAGAGAATCCAGATATTGACCCAAATCACTATGCTCAATTAATATTTGGCAAAGAAGGCATGAACATACAATAGAGCCAAGATAGCCTCTTCAATAAATGGTGTTGGGAAAATTGGACAGATACATGCAAAAAAATGAAACTGGACCACCAATTTACACCAAATACAAAAATAAACTCAAAATGGATACAGGACTTAAACATTAGACGGAAAACCATAAAAATACTAGAGAAACCCACAAGCAGCACAATCTCAGACATATGCCAAAAGAACTTATTCACTGATACTGCTTCTAGGGCAATGGAAGCTAAAGAAAAAATAAACAAATGAGACTACATCAAAATAAAAAGCTTTTGCACAGCAAAAGAAACCATCAACAAAGCAACAAGAAATATCACTGTATGGGAGAACATATTTGCAAATGTTAACACTGATAAAGGTTTAATCTCCAACATCTACAGCCAACTTATACAACTTAATAAAAGGAAGATAAAGGGTCCAATAAAAAAAAATGGGCAACGGACCTAAATCGAAACGTTTCAAAAGATGACAGAAAGAAGGCCAAGAGACACATGAAAACATGTTCAAAGCCATTAAGTATTCGAGAGATGCAAATCAAAACGACAATGCGATACTATCTTACACCTGTCAGAATGGCAATCATCAACAAACCAACAAACGACAAGTGTTGGCGAGGATGAGGTGAAAAAGGAACCCTTGTGCACTATTGGTGGGAATGCAGACTGGTGCAGCCACTGTGGAGAACAGTATGGAGTTTGCTCAAAAAACTAAAAATGGATCTACCATTTGACCTAGCAATCCCACTCTTAGGAATTTATCCTAAGAAATTAGAAACACCTATCAGAAAGGATTTATGCACCCCTATGTTCATAGCAGCACAATTTACAATAGCTACAATTTGGAAACACCCTAGGTGCCCGTCAGCAGATGAGTGGATCAGAAAACTATGGTACATCTACACAATGGAATTCTATGCTGCCATTAAAAAGAAGGAATTCTTACCATTTGCAGCAACCTGGATGGAACTGGAGAACCTTAAGCTTAGTGAAATAAGCCAGTCAATGAAAGAGAAGCACCACATGATCTCACTCATTTGTGGATAATAAAAAACATTATAAACTGATGAACAAAAGGATAGATACAGAGGCAGTAAAGCATCAAATCAAACAGACTGTCAAATTATAGCAGGAAGATTAAGGAGAGATGGGATAGATAAGAGATCAATCAAAGGACTTGTATCCGTGCATATAAGCATAACCAATGAACATAGACACTGGGGGATTGGGGTATGCCTGGGAGGGGGAGGGCAATGGGGAGATATGTATACATGTAACACAATAAAAAAATGGGAAATAAAATAAATAAATAAATAAATAAATAAATAAATAAATAAATAAAATAAAGTAAGAGACTATGGCTAAGACTGGAAGCAAGTTAAGGCAAGGTAGCTCTGGTAATTATTGCAAAGTCAGGCTTAAAAATCAAAATCAGTGATTCCCTGACTACTGTTCTTTCCAATGGGCTACAATAGGACCACAAGCATGTATAATCTTAATTTCATGTTCATGGCACTTCCTCAGTGGCCAGTTTTAGCTTCATTCTCCTCTAACACCTGCTTTCTCTTCTAACTGTAAAATGTGTGTGCACACAAGAAATACCTAGAGTAGAAAAAAGTTCAGAATTTCTTCTTTAAATCTTGCCTGAGGCACCTGCCTGGGTAAACTTACTCTCATTATGAGGCTATAACTGGTGTGATAGAGGTGTACCTTCATGTTGTTCTAACTGAGTGATATTATAATGGGGTGAGATCATCTAAATTCACTACAAAACATCTGTGTGTGGTGCATTGCCTGACACTCTTGAGTATGAATATTGCTTCTCTAGGTAGAATTCCCAGCATCTCCATTTTCTGTCTGGCTTCTAAGTTGTATCTAATTAAAGGATTTTACGATCCTTCATAATATTGCCTCCCCAAGCAGAAATAAAACAATGAACCACATTTTGTATTTTTTTTTTCTTATGAAAGACTCTCTGTTAATACTTGGGTGGGGTATTTTGCCTGAAATGTGTTAATTACATTAATTAGCCTTACTTCAAGAACAGTAGCTAGGAGTTTGTGGGATGAATCTGAACTAGATCACTGCCATTTAAAAACCTCCCTTCCTTTCTCTCTCCTCTCATTCCTCCCCAGCTTTCCCACTACAAAAAGACCAGAACATTAGAAAACGCTATTCACTTGGAATTGCTCTCATGTATGTTATTTTTAACATGAAAGCACAGACTCTACAAAATAATATCCAATAATTTCATTAATCTCATGAAGACTGACAAGGTTCACAGAATAAGACCTTCTCAGGAATGATGGGTGCAAAGCACAGGATTGTAATCTTAATGAACAAGGCCATGTGTTTCTCTTACTTTTTCCCCATATGTATTCTGTGGGTTGCTTATTTGGAAAAAGAAGAAAACAACCTCCCATGTGATGGTAACCCAGAGAAGTCAGGGGACAGTGAGCTTTCAAGCACCTTTATCAAAGCAGAAAATTCTATGGGCTAAACACTCTCTAGACATCACTATTCTGTGGAGACTACAAAGGACCACAGTTATTATTATTTTTTAAAATATATTTTATTAATTTTTTACAGAGAGGAAGGGAGAGAGATAGAGAGTTAGAAACATTGATGAGAGAGAAACATCAATCAGCTGCCTCTTGCACACCCCCTACTGGGGATGTGCCCACAACCAAGGTACATGCCCTTGACTGGTATCAAACCTGGGACCTTTCAGGCCGCAGGCTGATACTTTATCCACTGAGCCAAACCGGTTTTGGGTATTATTGTTATTATTATTATATTATTATTATTATTATTATTATTATTATTATTATTATTATTATTATTATTATGTCCTGGCTGCTAATGGAAAATATTACAAAATCCTGAAAGAATAAAGAACTTGACGGTGTAAATTTTGTCATTTCCATGGACTCTGACAAGGGTCACCTATAAAATAGGCGAAGAAAACAACCTAAATACCAGGTCTCTATTCAAACTTTGCAGAGGTCGTTGCCCTCGTTCCCAGTTCTCAATGAAGTGCAGTGATTGCACGTTATCCTCTGGTACACATAGGAAAGCTCTCTGCCAAGATGGTGCTTCTCAGACTTCGGTTGACACACTCATCCTTTGGGGATTCAGTTCTAAAATACAAATGCTGGTTCAGTACATTTGGGGTGAAATTCCGCATCTCTAAAAAACTTGCAACCAGCTGATGTTACTGGTGTATCTACCATACTTTGTGGAACAAAGGTCTGGGGCAGTGACTTTCAAAATGTGATGATCACGACTCACAGTAAGAAATACATTTTATGTTATACATCACATTTATACATTTTACACTATGACTTTATATACATTATATAATACATATGTGACTATGGTTATAAATGAAACTTAAAAGCTTCATAGAACACATCTTACCTTTTCCGGACAATTTTATATCTTTGTTTACCTTGATTGTATTGGTGGTTATATGAATCTACATATATAATAAAATTGCATAAATCTACATGTACACATATCTATATATATAATAAAGTTGTATAGATCTACACACAAATAAATGCATGTATTGCTAAACCTGTAATGCAATTATATGTAATACAATGTAGTATGAATAAGTATGAGGATTATACCAAGGTCAAGCTTATATCAGAATTTGGGCATAGCAGAGTATAGGTACATGGAATCTCTCTGTACATTTCTTTGTAACTTCTGTGAATCAATAATAATTTTAAAATAGAAAGTTAAAAAATCTTAAGTGGATTGGGACCTGAGGAACTTTTTTCAAGACCATGAATGCGTTGAGAGTCAGAGTTTGGAAAACTCTCCCCAAGGATGTTATGAAACCTGATGGGCTGCTTTTGTCAGAGCAGCTGCTGCAAGGGAGTGAGGCTGAGATGAGCCCTGAAATGGCAGGCAAAGGTGAAGAGGAAGGGAGGAGCCTGGCAGGACACTGTTTGAGGACCTGCTGGGCAGAGGGTGACACTGTGTGTATAGAAAATATCAACTCACTAATATCAACAGATTCTCAAATTTGTTCTGTCTCTTCTAACTTTTCAGAGTGTAGCCCACCCAGAATTTTATGTTGGTTTGTGTTTTTTAAAGTCTGCAGTAATGCCCTTTAAGTATGGGCCCAGGAGGGCCTGAAGAGGTGGTAGGAAGGAGGGAATTTGAAGGAGTTTTGGAACATAAGGAGTGGGAAATACTTGAACAAAGGCAATCCTGGAAAAGGGGTCAAGACATGGGGAATGGTCATGATTTTTAGCCCCAAATTCACACTAAGAAATCCTGGAGGCAACTCTATGGATTTAATTTGTTAGACATTTTAATAGAATAACAGTACCTTGGAAATCACAAGAAAAATGCAGAGAACAGAAAAGCACATTCCTTGGCCAAAGGCCTATGCATATAGAATGGGTGAGGGGTGTATTTCAATTTAATCAACCATGACTTTAATGTTACAAAGTGCTAAAAGTATGAATCATACAAGTTAAGATTGAATGGATTTGTTTAAATGTAAGAAAGAACTTGTATGATGTTCATAAGGCTTTCTTTCTACAATTCACTTCAGTTTGGTAAGATTTGGGTTTCTTTTCTAACCATATAATTCTGGGGCATTATTTTTGCGCTTGTAATCCAATTGCAGGTAAATCAGAGATATCTGCAAAGCTTAATTTAAAAGAGAAGGCTTTTTCTGCCTTGGTATAATAATTCATTTCAATTAGCATGATGAAACACACTGCAGAACCATTTTTCACTGGAATGTTGTGGTGGAGTTCAGGGAAATATTAAAGACATTTCTAGAAGCACAAACAAGCTTACACATGCACTAAGTTGCCCTAAGGAAAAAGAAAAGATTACAAATGATCTCATCACACAGATAAGAATGCTCTGTCCTCTTTAGCACTTTAGGTGAAATGAGCTTATTTATAGTCATTCAACGTATAATCCCAGGACATGTCCTATAAAAATATTCCTTTTTATTTGCATTATTCTTCTTTAATACACTTATCTAAGGAGAAGATAAATAGAGTCTGTTGTGGGTTTTAATAAAAATATGATAGAAAAATAGCCATAAGAACAGATTTGCTTCCAGGAACAGAGTGGCATTGCATAAAACTGATATAATTAAAGGTTATCTGATAGTAGCTGAAAGAGATATCAAATTTTGATAGTAAGAAATGTAGAAAATCAATCTATTTAAGATAGGGCTTGTTTGGTGTGCCAAGAGTGTTTGTGAAGATTGAATGTGTACTGCAAGTTGACTTGTAACATAACACACTAAAGAAAGAAGTGCTAGGAAGGTAAGACAAGCCACAAAACTAATGGGGGTCCAATATTTTTTGTGTTGCACTTAATTTTCCTGAGGGGAAAAGAGGTCAGGAATGGAATGAAGTCAATGAGAACTGGAATAAGGCTCACCGGAAAATGT
Organism: Lasiurus borealis; assembly: GCA_004026805.1. Classification (NCBI taxonomy): domain Eukaryota; kingdom Metazoa; phylum Chordata; class Mammalia; order Chiroptera; family Vespertilionidae; genus Lasiurus; species Lasiurus borealis. Next base: position 53,986 of record PVJN01009713.1, on the reverse strand, counting down.
AAAAAGCAAAATGACTAATATGGAAAGGTCAGTGAATATCCTAGAGAAGGAAATGAACTTTAAATAAAATAGAGGGTGGAATTTTTATCTGTGCTTGAGAGTTGCTAACACTGTTATTTAAAAAGGCTACTTAAATCGCCAGGTATTGGTGCATCAAACCTAGTTTAGGCATTATTAGAAATATCAAGAACATTGATGTTTTGCACTGAGCAATAAAATAAGTATTTAAACTCACAGCAAAATTGTTGCTATATACTAAGACTTACTTCCTGTTTTTACTATATCTTTTCTTGGAAGGAAAAAGAAAACCCTCATGAATCATCTCTCCTAAGAAGTCTTCATTATGCTAGTGACTATTAGGATAAAACTTTACCCATAAATGTGAAATCAAATAGGGTAATTCTCTTCTTTTGTTAAGAAGCCGCTGCCAGTCAAACCCATTTGGGGTTGATATTTTACATGCAGCATTTTGTACAGGGAAACGTGATTGCCAGGTCGGTTGCTGTTCTCCTGCATTCACTGTCTTAAGCAGGAGCAATGACTGAATAATGCAAATTCTGAATTAGCATACAAGTGCTTTCCAAAGTAAAACTAAAGCAAATAATTGCTACTGTGAATTGCCACATCTAAGGGCACCTTTTGATTCTATGGAGCCTGATTTTTTAGAAAGAAATGTTCATGGCTTTATTAAAGATTAATAATCATTAAAATTAACAACAATTGTTACTATGAGGGTTTCTCCCCTTAAGGAGGCATCCATAATTGTGATGGATTGATGCTCACATTTTCTCCTGCTTTCCTGTCTGAGGCAGTGAGATTCTGAAAAGACCATATTATATAGCAAGATGATGCTAGGGTAACAGACAGTAGAAACAGGCTGTAAAACTTAAACAGGTCACCCACAAACCCGGTGTTGTGTCTAGAGCTCCCAATAACACTGGCGTTCTTTCCTTCCCCCCCAAGCATTCTGTTAAGCTTTGCCTCATACATCACTATTGCATGTAAATATTTGGACTGGCCCTTTTTGGCACCCTACACCTATGTTATGCTTTTAAAACTGTGACTCGTCCTTTTCCACCCACTGGTGGGAAAGACTGTTTTGCCTACATTCCCCCCTCCCCAGTCACGTGTATTCTGGATTTTGTTGGCATGGCCACATGACAGTTCCTCTAATTTGGCTCTGCAGTGGAGTGTTACCAAGGCTTTCCTTTCACTTTCTTTTAAGTAAAGGAATGAGTTAGAGGATGTGCTATCCTTTGCTTTCTTGGCAAGAGAGGAGGAAGGCCAGAAAGGACCCAAGCATGTTCTTTGACCATGCATGTGGCATTCCTCACCCTGCTTCCAGAAGCCAAACAGGAAGCTGGAATAGGCTATGGTTTCCTTGGAGTACGGGCCCTATGGCATTCCTTATAAAGACAGATCCCCCAAATGCTCTCTAGTTGCTTAAGGGTTGCAATCTGATTGTGAAAGGGAGAGAGGGACTTGCCTTAAAGCTGTATTTGTTCTGCAAACATGCTTTTTTTTTTACTTTGATTGAATGTTTATTTGGGGAGAATGATGTGGTTTTGGGGGAGGATTAAAGACTTAGAGATGCCTCTCCCAACCACTGCCACTGAAAAATAAATTTACCCCCTCACCTCCATCTTTACTCCCACCCCAAAACAAAAATCGACCGACATGTATTTATAAGGTATTTGAACCATGAAAGTGTAATATGTGTTTATAAACTGTATATTTTCCCTTTGGCCCTTTGCTAAGTGTATGAATGGCCAAAAGAAAACTTATCTTAAAAATCAGCTGGGTAGCCCTCGCTGGAATGCAATTTTACAAAACCTGGCTCTCTTTCAGCAAGAGTGGGTGGATTTTTAGCACTACAAATGTTTGTGTATTATAAAGTATTTGCCATGGTGACAAAGCAGAGAGAAACATCCCACAGACGGGCTACAGATTGTTCTGATTCTCTATGTCCAAACTCAGTCTGGCTGCAGCGTTAGGTTATTTTTTACTATTTGTTAAGTGTTCCATTTTTTTTCCCAATACACTAACCTACAACTTAGCAAATATGGATGTAGAAAGGCATTGAATTTAAAGTTCCCTTTAAACATGTTCTTGGGACTTGTTCATATAACCCATGTGTAGGCTTTGTGTGTGTCATCATTATGCTTAGAATGAATGTGTTTATGGTGTTAAAAAATAATAAGCTTTGAAAGAATTGGGAAAGTATACTGGAGCACTTATTAAGGGACATGGAGAAAGAATGCAAACAAGAGGCAATGAAATGGTTGCCCTAATGTATTTGCATGGCTTTCTGGCTATTGATGTCAATTTTAAAAGTGATAGCCTTTATTTTATAACGTGACTTTTATCTCAACTACATGGGAGAAATGTGAATGATAAACAGCTTACAGAAAATGATGCTACTTCATGTAAAGAATCCATGTTTTTCCTCTTCCAAACATTTCCCTGCTAGTAAAAGCCTGGGAAACTTTTAATGACTCCTTTTGCCCCTATTTTGGGGGACAACATTTATAAGCAAATGCTGTTTTATGAATGGAATGAATCCCCACACAATAAAACCTAGTATTTGACAGAAAATTCCTTAGAAGTTACTTGTGGCTGCAAAAGGTAGAAGGCAGATAGAATAAGAGAAAAAGACACAAAAAAAGAGAAAGGAAGGAAGGGAGGGAGGGAGGGAGGGAGGGATGGGTGGGAGAGAGAGAGAGAGAGAGAGAGAGAGAGAGAGAGAGAGAGAGAGAGAGAGAGAGAGAAAGGAAGGAAGGAAGGAAGGAAGGAAGGAAGGAAGGAAGGAAGGAAGGAAGGAAGGAAGGAAGGAAGAAAGCTTTGAGAGCGTATAAAGGTTAAAGAAAGCAGGCCACAACTAATTAATCCTCATCATCCACGTAGCATTGCTGCTAAATTGAACCACAGTGGAAGCTGAAATTTAGTGAAAAGTAAGCTGCAACATCTCAAATTCTCTCTTACTTTTTTGGATGGCTGTTAGTGGAGGTGACACTGATGTTACTTTCTAATATAGATAAAGAAAAAAATCTAATTTACTTATCATTCGGTTTTTTAGAGTAGGCAATATAGGCAGATCATTACACTCAACAGGACTGAGAGACATTTTAATGAAGAAGCTAAATGCCTATTACAGATCTTTTGAGCAAATAACGTTTTGCTGGCTCCTTCCAAAAATTGTGTTTTATCATTCATTTTGAAAAGTACTAATTCGAATGCACATATGTGCCAACTGATCAGTTGTTTTAATAAATTAGAATGAGGTTTTCATATGCCCTAAATATGCTTGTGTTCATATATATATCTACTGATCTTCTAACAATTTTGGAAAAGGCAAACTTTGGTTTTATAAAGACAAAGGATTCTAAAGTCTCATTTCCAAGATATTGACTAAGTCTGTGTTAAACATCTCTAATAATCCTATGTCTAGGGCTAGTCAACAATCCTATGTCTAAGAAATCTGATTCTAATACCAGTTATGCTTATTCTTGCTAATGAACTAGTTAAGATTGGGAATATACAGAGAAAGCATCAGCATGCAAGCTGCCCAAGTTCCTAATACGGTTAAACAATTTCAGTGGCCAAGGAGGTGAGAGTCAGAATGGGTATGGACATCTGGGACAGTACTTTATTTTATATTTGGCCATCATCATTTATTGTAGCCTACATTTGCTTCAGAATTCACATGTGGCATTTTCCAAGACAATCTGGAGCACTGCCTTCCAAACTTGAGCTGAGACATTCATTGGGGCTTTCTCTATCATATTTTGCCTATGGCTAAATAAAACTAGACAGACATAGAGGGCCAAATTTCCTGACACATCTCTTATAATGGCAAATTTTCATATTTAAAGAATTCCTGGCACATATTTGGTTTCAATGGAGCCCTACACATCTGTTACTTATTTTGGAACAGCCACTACCACATATGCAAAAGTCTTTTGCAGATAAATTACTGAATTTCAATCGAAAATTACATATACAGTAAAAGATTTCATTCTTCAGAAGAAAAATTTTTACATGCTATCACAAAAGGATCATGTGGATTCCTCATAAAGGAACTAGGTATCACACTATGTGTGCTTAAATGTGTGATCAGTCACTGGAGTCCTTGCTGTAATAATCATATGCAGGCTTTCGTTATTTGAAGGCACAGATGCAGAGTAACATCCACGGAGAGTATAGACAAATGCCTCCTATTTACCATACAACGGGGAGCCTAGGATTTGTATATGTTCTTGTTTGGAAAATGAATCAGGTACTTACTGCATCCCACAACATCTCTACCAAGCTCCCATGAGCATTGAAGAACTCTTTCTCTGCATTTACATTTCTTGCACAACAGCTACTTTGCCCCTCCTTCCCATTTGACAAGCAGACACTATACATATACCACCCAAAGGTCAGCTTTTTAAATCAAAGGAAACTTTAAAAACCCTGGAAGAAAAAGTATACTAGAGAACTGTTTCCGTGTCTTCTCTTATTTCCCATTGGAAGAGTAACTTATTTGATTGGTGAGCCTGGATACTCTTTGCTGGAGATCTAGCTTCTTTGAAGCTCTCTGAACCTGACTATCCACATTCTCTTTTGCTTCCTGCAACCTTGTCTGCACTAACTGGAGCAGCTGCTCTGCCCACCGCCAGGCAAGCTTGATTCCAGGGGAAGCTAAAGCCTATTGGCCTCACGTTTGAGACACATTCTCTAAATCATTACAAGCAAGAAAGCCTATTTTTAATTCCTATCTGATCCCTTTTATTTATTTCTCTACCTCAAATTCAGAGAGAAGAAAAGTTGAGTTCTCTGTGGTCTTGCAAATACCAACTGTTCTTTATAGTAGTTATCTTACTGGGCTTTAATGTTTGAATGGCCATATACCTCTTGCCAGACTATAAGCAACTTGACAGCAAGACCCATTTTCATTTTTGGTAAACCCTGATCTAACGTAGAGCACAATATTCAATGAATGTTGTTTGCATCATCAATCAATAGGGCTGGCACCTAATAAGATAGTAATGAAATGATAATCTACTTTAAAAAAGGACTTCACTCCAGCATTTATATTAGCTGTATTAATAAGTATAAAATCATTGTCTGGGGAAAGTACTGTATTGTTTAACTGATTTAATCTAATGAATATTACAAGTATTGCTGTGTAGAGGCTAAACTTACCCTCTGCTACTACCCAATTCCCTCCTATCACACTTACAATTAACATAATGCCTCACTTTTCAATAAGCCATTGATATTCCTGATATATGAGATAAGTACATATTCATTGAATATGTACATATCTCATATATCAGGAATATCAATTTTTTCCCTGAAGAATAACACTTTGTTATTTCCCTAAAGTGTTTTCAGTGAAGACCTAAGCACTGAGCTGTTCCCAACTTCTGCCCTTACAAAAACAAGGAAGGCCTCAAGAGCAACATGGCAAGGATCTCTGAAAGCCTTCCCAATCTTCATGGAATTTCCTGAAGTTATACACACAAGCTTGCAAATAGTCTTGACACAAAATTTGAGGTATGCTAAACACTTTTCCCATATGTATATGTGGCTTTATGTATGAACCAATTCAAGCAGCTTGTTGATCTTAATCATAAGCATTAAACAGTCATAACTGAACTAGAAAACTTAATTTTAGAGTCACTCTAAGACAAACAGGAGTGTTGCCTATATGAAGGGAACCAAACCAGCATGGATTCTAATATTAGAGAGAGAGAGAGAGAGAGAGAGAGAGAGAGAGAACTAAACAATGCTAGATGAACAAATCCCCCCTCTTTTTTTTTTTCCTTCGGCTAAATTTCCATCTTCCATGATTGCTGTTGCCATTGTTTTGGGGGTTTACAATAGTTTCTAATGACAGGTGGTCATGGTCAAGTCATTATGTAAACCTATGATATTCATATTTTCTCATATTATTCCAGCAATTAATTCTTTTCTTGCCCAAATGACTACTAAAAAACCTTATCACCCATTAAGAGCACCACTACTTTACTTTCATTTGAGTAGGCTGACCCATAATTTGACTAAATCCAACCATAATCCACCAATCTACTCAATCTTAACCAAATCTCTTCAAATAAAACTTATCTTTAATCCCCTTATTAATTAGAAGCAAGAATGGATTTAGTTAGACAGCTTCTAGGTAGAAGAAAAGATTGAGGATATAGAAGTGTTTAAAATAAAATAGGACAAAGAAAGGTCTGGAATAGGAGGAGGTGGGGAAAGAATGTGATCGTGGGAGAAGAAATGGAATGAAATATAAGGCTTTGAAGGCTTCGAGGAAGATGAATGAGGGATGCTGAGGCTTGAGAGGAAGAGAGAAGCAATCAGTGACAAGAGACAGGGAATTCTGGGAATGCGCCCTATTGTTATTGGAGAGGGTGTTGGGCTTCAAAGACATTGGTGTTCCTAATAGAATGAGCTGTAGAAAGTTTTTCAGCTGCTCTAGCAAGCTTCCCTCCTAGACCACCTCCATGTTGAGGCGATAGCACTCCAGCTGAGGGAGAATAAATAAGCTAACTACTGTGGTTTGCAAGACAAGATGTTCATTTTGCTGCCTGATATTGAAAATCTATGCCTCTGGTTTTAATATAAAATACATTCACACTCTAGACTCTTATCAAAGAGCTTAACCTGCCCCAGTATGTGTAACTTTATTGCATTTTACCTTGAATTCTTTGCAGAAGTAAGTGTGATATAAATTATAAATAATACAAAAAACAAACTTTCCTGCTCTAGGATTGATAGCACTAGGGTTGATAGCCCTAGATCAAAAAGAAAATATCCCTTGTACTTTCTTTGCTCTGCTTAAGAAGGCAAGAAACTGTTGTATATTTTTAAAAGATTTCATCCACACTCTTGACTTAAGGTGTAAAAGTGTTGGCATGAAAAAGCATCAGCTCAGTTATCTGGAAAACGTGTCTAAGTGGAGCACTCCGTTCCCCAACAATGGCAACCGAACGATGTGTTGTTACAAGAAGCAATGATGCAAAACAGCTGAGTCAGACCCACCACGTGTCATCACACTTTTGCTGGCATTCCAGAATAGCATCCTTGCTCTGCCCCCGTTATCACTGCCACAAGCGCAGAATCAAATATCCAGAGCTACACCTGGCAATTGATAATGTTTTGATTTTTGAGTTAGAAATTAATGCATGGCTACATGCAAGGGAAATAGAAGCAATAATGTGCAAAGGCTAGGTACACCATGACATTATCATTTTATATGAATGCAATTACATTTTAAAGAACATAGCAGCGAGTCATTAGAGGAAAGATACTGTATCTTTATATTATGGTGTCATTGTGCTTCATGCTGAATGTCTTTTCATCAGCCCCAGAAGGGAAAGGAAAGAGCTGGGTTGTTCTTCGTGGACTGCTCAGTCATTTATTCAGGACTAAAGCCACATCATGCAAATATTTAATCAGTCCCTGAAAATGGTCAGTGAGATGTAGTTAGAAGCAGCATTCTTCATTTATTGCTGGCATTGCTACACTAGCACTCAAGACAAGGAGAAGGGCAACTAGTCCCTGTCTTTCAACTAGACTATTTGGGAATTCTCACTCCATCAACAAAATGTTTCTGACAAAATCAAGATACAAGTAAAGTCTTGAAGACCATTTTATTTGTCCAAATATGCAAAGACAAAAATCTTGGGGAAAAAACAAACACACGTTATTTCTGTTCAGAAGGTGGAAAGGGGGAAGGTAAAAATGATCCAAAATGATCCCATATCTAAAGAAGACAATTTTTAAACCAGGGAAAAATATAACCTGAATTCCAGCACTGGTGGAATTCTGAATTTGTATGAAGATGAAAGTAATCTCAAAGATAATTATGTTTGAAAAACAGATTTTGAGAGAGAAATTATCATGTTAGGCCATGTAGGGAGAGGATTTGTGTTGACAAGTCAAATAAAAAAGGGAAATGAGGACCAAATGTCCAGGGAGATGCAAGGCCGTGGCATCTGAGCCAGCTGGCCAGCCGATCAGGGGTGTTCTGCAGGACTGATTTCCTAAGAGTAAGTCACCAGAAAGTAAGGGCCTCAAGTAACTAATTGGGAAGCCAGGCAGCCTAGATTAGTCCACAGCTAAGAAGCATAGCTCTTAGTCTTCTCATCCAAGATCAACTCTTGAAAGAGGCTCTAGAAAGGGCCAAAGGTGGCTTACCAAGGGCTTTTACTGCCCCTCAGATTTTAATTGTACTCTTTTCCAATAATATAATAAAGCGCCCCAACATCCCCCTTCAATATGTTTTCTAGACTGTTTAGGATACCTTCTCCAGACCACCATGGAAACCATGAGAGTGCTCCAAATCAATAGAGCGGCTCAGGACCCAAATCCCAGGATCCCTCCCTATCATGTCCATCTTGCAGGTCATGTCAAATGAGAAATGGAAGGGAGGGCAAGGCTGTGTGAGAAACAGAGTTTTCCCATGCAGAGAATACTGTTGACCATGAGTCTGCAAAGCCACACAAATCCTTTAAGAATAAGAACATTGAAATTGATTTGCCCAGGATAGTGCCAGTTTATGTCCACTGTCTCAGAATAATTGTCAATAGTGCCTCATTACCTTTAAATATGCCAATTTGTATTATCTAGGTGCCCTATTTACCAAAAAAAAATCTTCTGACTGAAAAATGTACATACACACACACACACACACACACACACTCTCACACACACACACACACACACAATTGTTTGTATATAGAAACACAATGTAAATAGCTAAAATATGTTCTGCTCGGTAAAGAAGCAGCTCTGATACATTGGCAATAAAAACAAAGTATCAGAGAAATGTTGAGACTTTTAAAATTGCTGTCTTAATTTCTTCATCTTTGCATGAGCAGTAGTGCTAGCGTAATATGTATACGTGTGCATAAGTATGAAATATCATTAATATCTCTTAAAAGGCCTTTAGGGGCCTCTGAGGTTTCTTAGAAAGTAGTATCATTATAGCTTGTCATTTTTTATTTAAAAGGCTTAAAAAGCAATAACATAGATTCATTTGAAAAGGCTATGAGCAAAGGGATGGTCAGCGACATGAAAGGAAGGGATACATTTCTGAATGTCTGTCAGACTATCTCTGCTGATTCATAACGAATATAGAACTAAAATGTGTGGCAAAGCACATTATACACACCTACACACATATACACTCCATGAAACCAAAACCCAACAGGTATATGAAGACACAGGGAGAAATTCAATGTTTCCTTTTGTGTGTTTGTTCTTTGAGGGAGTGGCAGCAAGTTTGATGGAGTGTTTTTGTGTTAGAAAAATCCTGCCAAGGGAGAGAAATCTTAATAGCTTTTAATTCCTTACACAGAATGCCTTGCTTTGCCATGGAGAGTGGGCTAAGCTAGTTGCCCCATACAATCGATGTGGGGTTGGAGAGTCGGTGGCGAGGGTGGTGAGTGCCTGTAAAGTCTGAGTGGTGAGTGCCTGGAAAGCACGGACACTGTGCCCTGAGGCCAAGGTGCAAGGGTGTGCCTCCGGCTGCTTCAGACTCTCCCTGGGATCTCTGTAACATCCCCTAGTCGTCCTGTAAATCGCAACCAGCATGGAAACCACTTCACAACACTCATTTTATTTCACTCTTTTTGTCTATTGCTGAAAAATGCACGAAATCCATATGAACTATAACATAAAAGGGCCTTAAAATGATGGTGATTTTGTTCCTCTTCATTCAAGAGGTAGGAGAGAGCTCAGGCCGGGTAACATGAGAGTGGGAGGTGGGAGGCCCCGGTTTATTTCCTTGTAATGGCTCCAGCCTAAGTTGCCTTTTATCCACTTAGGCCCACATGACAAGTTCACTCTGGAAATCTCTTCAGCTTGGCTGCGCATCGATGTAATCGGACCTGCTCTGGGCAGTCCTAATTGCAAACACATTTCTCTCCCTCCACGGCCATTCCTGAGCAGGCCGTGGTCAGAGCCTTGCCAGGGTTTTCTGGCATCCTTTTCCGGCTTTGTTTCCAAATCTGCATTTTTCTGGGAGAAAAAGATGCACAAGAGATTGTAAACAGGATAATTATATGGCAATATAATTTCCAATGCAGGCTTTTCTTGTGGGTTATTCCTGATGTGTAGGGGTTTGTTTTGGTGTGTTTCCTTTTCCACTCCGCCTGTGAGTCAGGGAGACAAAATGTTGTTTTGAAAGCACAAGTATATGGATCCACTGAAAACCTCCTACGAGGTTGTTTGAGGCATTTTATGAAAGATTATTTAGGGGAAACAGAAACAAAAGGGAGAGAAGGGGAGGAAAGAGTAGGTGCGCAGGTTTCTGGCATCTGGCTCACATCATACGGACGTGGGCTATGGACAGTGTGTCCTCTGCTTTCTAGAACAGTGTGGAGAAGGAAGGAAAACGATGCAGAAACAGCTGCAAGTTCAGAATGTTATACTAGTAAAATTGCAAAGTTAGTCAGTCCGAAATAACAATGTTTTGGGGGTGGTGTGGAATACGATAGCTTACAAGAACACATCCTCCTGTCCTTCCTCCTGTCCGTGCCTTCACTAAAATGTCCGCTGCAGTTTATAAAGTCGGTGTTCTGATACTAAAGATGGAATGGGTTAATGTCAAACATATGCTCAGCCTCCACACTGCATGCACAGACATAGCATATGTACTTATTTTGGTACCTAGAATCATGTGATTTGTGGCAGTTTGAGCATAAGGACCCACAAGAGCCCCCATTGACAGCCATACGGGCTGGGTGGCACAACTCCGAACAGCACTGGGCACATAGACTGATAGTGTGACTGGTGCCCCTGAGCTCTACAGCATAAACGTCCTGGGACATATTGCATGGGTTTTTCTCCCCACAGATTATTTGTCTCCTGTGCCTAGCACACTGCCTGGCAAATATTAGATGCTCTATAATTTTTTTTAAATAATTTAAAAAAACTTGAAGATTGAGCTTGTTAGTAATCAAAGTACCTCCCCAAAACCAGCTCAATAGGGGAAACAGAAACAAAAGGGAGAGAAGGGAGGAAAGAGTAGGTGTGCAAGTTTCTGGCATCTGGCTCACATCACGTGGATGTGAGCTCTGGACAGTGTGTCCTCTGCTTTCTAGAACAGTGTGGAGAAGGAAGGAAAACTATGTAGAAACAGCTGCCAGGATAAAGTACCACCCTGCTCTCAGGAAGCTACAGCTGCAGGAGTGGCATGACCAGAGCACCCTGGGAGCTTGAAGGAAAGTCAGGAAAGGCTTCACAGGGAAATTATCTTGACAAAGCAAACTTTGCTTTGGACAGTCTCAAATACCAAAGAAAACAATGGCAATGTCCGATCTCTATCACTTCCTTCATTTTCCGGAAGAAGAGGAGGCTGAAATATTGGGGTGTTAAAAATTACTCCAGACAAATTGGAATCTATTCTAGTTTTGAATAATAGGAACAACCATAATCTTTCTTATGTGCTTCACTCAAATGTGACAAGTTCTTTTTCCAAATAATTCTTCCTTCGGATATCGTGGGATGACCTCATGCTAAAGAGTCAGGCAATCCTAGGCTGGCTCTTATTAGCTAGTGGCTTTAAGAACATTTCTTATTAAGTCTGTTGATCCTGTAACTATAAAATGGGGATAGTATATGTCAACTGTCCATAAATGCCAACACCTCTCTTACTGCCCCCCACGCAAAGCTAGACTTGGCAAGTTAAAGTTTTTGTTAATAATCTACTTAACTCAGAGAATGATTGGTAACCATCATATGTAAGCAACCATAAAGATTCTTAAATGGCTAATAGTTTGCCTCTAACTCTTTTCAAACCAAACAATAACAACACTTTTTTTTCCAAGAGCTTCTTGAGGGAGTCATAGAATTGGACAAAGACATTAACCTGGAATATCAATAGTTTATATTGATAAACTTCCTCAAATGAGGAGAATTTTATCACTATTCATGACCACATCTACAATTATTAACTGACAATTAAATTTTTATAACCAGCTATATTCTGTAAGCACTTCATTTATAATGTTAATAAGTAAATGAAATCCTTCACTGTTTATTTTTTAAATTAAATATATTTAATAAGTATATTTTTCATGACTCCTAATTATATCTTCATAAAAAAAGTTTTTGACTATGTTTAATTCCACTCTAGAAGCTATTAAAAATTTTCTGAAGGGTTTCAGGAAAGTACACTTGAAAGAAACACTTAAAAGATGTTCTGCAATCTACATTATCCACATAACTACAGACAATAAGAAAAACTCGGGTTTCTTCCTAGACTTTCCTCATGGCTGCTAAGTAACAATTCCTTCCTTAGTTTGCTAGTTCTGTTATTAATTATCATCAACATACCCCCCCTTCAATAAAACAGAATAGGAAAAGAAATTAGAGACCTATGTAAGTAAACCCTGGCTAATATACTGGCTCAATAGCTCAGCTGTGACAAATTCTACAGTTCATTCTAAATTACCTGCCTACTGATAATGCATAAGGCAATAATTACAGGGCATGTTTTGTGTGACATTTGCTTTAGTAGGTACTGAGAAACAAAGACAAATAAAGACTGGAACCTCCCTGAAGACAGTTTCTCACTACCACATCTGTCCTCAGCACCTAGGTTAGCACTGAGCACCTTGTGGAGTCTCAGGAAAGTTTGTTGAGTGAATAAAGAAAAGATAACTTGGATCTTTTCATGTGCCTCAATCTAGGTGGGGAAGTTGGCATGTGCACCATTAATTAAATGCCACACTGCCCTTGGCAGTCCTTTTCTACCTCCTCTTCATGATCTCCAGACTTTCTTTCAGCCATCTTAGAAAGTGTTTTTTTAATTACAGAGTACAATGGGAAAAGATTTAATGTAAGAGGCTTAGTTTTTAATTTTCTGTTCCACTGTTAGCTGGTGTCTTCAAATTATTTACCCATCAACTTTAGTCTTTGATTGATCAAATGGAGGTTCCAGTATTGACTACAGAGAGCAGTTTGGAAATTAAAAAATATCATATAAAATCCCTAGCTCAGGATTTGTCATATAATAATTACTTAAGTAGCTGTGAAAGCCCCATATTGATGCCACTTTCTCTTCCTCCCTAGCTTCTTCTCCCAGACTTTACTAGCCTTTTCTCCTAATCACTCTAAACCAGTGGTTCCCTACGATGATTGACTTCAGAATCAATGGGTCCAACCCAGATCTATAGAATTAGAATCTCCTCGGGGGGAATCTAAAAACCTGTAGGATTACATTACCTCACTGCCACCCCTCCCCCAATTCTAATCAGTTATGTCTGGGAACCATCGCTCTCCATCAATCAGATGTTGCTTAGGATAGTGGTTCTCAAACTTGAGTATGCCACCTGGAGAGCTTGTTAAACTACAGATTGCTGGGTCTCACCCTGCAAGTTTCTGATTCAATAGGTTTGGACTATGGCCTAAGAATGTGCATTTGTAACAAGTTCCCAGGGGATGTCAATACTTTTGAGGCAGGGAACACATTTTGAGGTCTTGCTTTATAGGTCTTGCTACTCAAAGTGTGATCTGCTGACCAGCTGTATCAGCATCCTTGGGGAGCACCTTAAAAATGCAGAATTTTACATCCCATGTCAGGTTTACATAAAGTTTGAGATGCACAGATTTAGGGAAGAGCTTCATAAAAGGAACTTTTAAAATGCAGGTTCCTGAGCTCCATACACTTAGAGACTTTTATAAAACCCAGGAATCTCATTTTAATGAGCTCCTCACAGCATTTGGATGCATGCAATTCCTGAACCATGCTTGGAAAAGCAGTGCTTAAGAAGTTTGCTGCAGCAGGTTGTCAGCTGTAGAACTACTCATGGTGGTTGTTGCTACTTGGTATGCAACACTGAGTCTGGCCAGCCTTGTTAGGCCTTGTTAGTTGTCTTGCTGTAGCAATGATCCTCCCAACCGGGCAATCACATTGCACGTAATTGTTTCTAGATATCAGGCAATCTAATCATGACCTGTTAGAATAAGATAAGGATTCAAGTAGATTCATTTTGAAAATGTCACGTTTAAAGAAGAATGTCTGAAAGCATTCCTTAGTCAAGGTTGGCTGTTTTGATTCTAAATAACAGAAACCCAATCTGTGTTGCGCACACGGATACACACACACACACACACACACACACACACACACACATACACACAATGAAAAGGTGAGTTTTCTGGGAAAATAGAAGTTATTTAACAAAATATGAGGGAGAAAAATACAATTGGACCTCATCTCCTGATAGTTCAAAATTGAGGTATTCTCTGTGGCAGATTGTATTTTCTCTTCTTGAACCTTACCACTCCTAGACCAAGAGTTGGAGTCTATGACCCTTTCTCTTAAAACTGTAAGCATTTGTGACTCAACTAGATGACTTGTAAAGATATGCCAAAAAAAGTAATATGGCTTCCACCTGGTTCTCTCTTATGAAATTTGCCCCTGTAACCTTAAGCCTCCAGGTAAGAAGTCTAGCTGTCCTAACACTGACCTATGGGAAAGGCCGAGAAACCCAGTCTGTTCCAGCTTTTTGTGACTTGAGTCTTCCCAGCCCAGGAACCAGGAATGCAAGAATGGAAGCTGTTGAGAAGATTCCAAGGATACTGCCAACTGCTACTACATGAGAGACGCCAAGGAATACCACCAAGCTACCCACAGAGCTGTAAGGGATATTAATGATTGGTTGCTGTGGCTTTACACCAATAAACAGCAATAGTAATGGCAATACTCTCACTATTTGATTAGAGCTCTGTGATTTTTGGCCCTCTGTTTCTACATATCTGCTTTATTTTCCTCTTTCTTGTCTGCATTTGTGCATGTACGTAGAAAAAATGGCTGTTTGGCCAGATTACATGCCTACAAAAGTGTTTCTTACGCTTGAATGTGCATAGCAATCACCTGGAGATTTTGTTAAGACTCTGCTTTCTAATAAGCTCTCAGAGATATTGTTACTGGTCAGTTACTTACCTTTGCCATTTCTCTCTCTTTCTGTCCCTTATTATCTTAAATCATTTAAACACAAGTTTCAGATTTCATGATAGTTTACAACTTGGTCCTTCAGCATAATTTTTTAAGAAAAAAGATAGTTTTCTCTATATAATCAAGATATCTTATATGTGCCCCAATTTATTTTTAAAAACCTTGTTTAAAATGTAGTCCATATTCATATTTTCTCATATGTCTCAAAAATATCTTTGAAATAAGTATTTTCCACCTTTGACCCAGGATTCAATCAAGGATCATGCCTCTGATACCTGTACTCTAGAATAGTTGTCCTCCCTTTTCTTGAAATACCTTTTATCAAATTGATATTCCTAGAGAGTCCAACAATATGGATTTGATTGCTTCCTCACAAATAGAATTAAGTTATACATTTTTATCAAGAATACTTCAGAGTCACCAATTACATATTTAACATTATAACACATCAGGAGATGCAAGATATCATGTTTCCCCTTTTCTGGTGATTCCATGTTGGATCACATACTTATGGCAGTATTATTTTTGTTTTGTTTTGTTTTTGTTTTTAAGTGCAGACATTTTTTTCAAGAGGGGTCTCCCCACTGACATCTCTTCTCATGGTATTAGCTAGAACAGATCACATTGTCACCACTAAACCTACTCATTGCCAAAAGAGAAGGGTATGCTGTGACTAACTTAAATAAATCATGATTCCAGGCCTGGAGATGAGGAGCAACCCAACCCCTCTGAAAATGGAGATTTCTGGGAGAGTTGACAAACAAAAGGAAAAGTAGTCTTTGGGGAGACAACCAAGAGTGCTGGCCACACTTCCCTAATATTACTGAGTAGTTGGAAGAAGAACTGCTCTCTGATTCCTGTTCCAGCATAACATGCTGCCTCCTCAGGAGATTAAAGATTTATTGCTTATAAAATACTTTATAGGCCTCTTGTGAAAAATCCAATATTTATTTGCCCTGTAAGATAAAAATAGAAATTTGGGTTTTATTCTTTATTTTTATTTTTTTTGGCTTTTCTCAATCCATGATTTCTCACAGTGTGATAAAATCACATACATATAGTCATATATATCCATAGCAAACAAAAACAAAACTTTTTTCTGAAAGAAAATGGCCCAATAAATTATACACACAATAAGTTCATGGAATGTAAGCAGCATAATTTAAATGCATTTTCCACTCTATTACTCCTTTAAAATGTTTTAGAGATGGAAAATCAAAAGGAGTTATAGTACTATCAGAACAAAAAGCCAAATTGTGGATGCTTTTATGAAGTTCATCAATACTACTCATAATGGCCATCTAAACCTCTGCAGAATCGGGTCAAATATTTGAAAAATGTAATTTTCTTATGAGAATTCTGGCATTTTGGAATCCTGTTCCAGCTTGAAACTAGATATGAAAAACACTAAGTTGATTCTGAATCTCAGAAAGGATTTGCTTTAATTCTGAAAATCAAATGTAGTGCCTGGTGCTGGGTACTGGAGTCACTGGTTGTGCCAACCAAGTGCTATTTTATTGCCAGCTATAGTAATTTATCATTCTGTGCCTTCTGAAGAAGTAGGCTAGGCAGCTCTCTGCATCTTGTGATTTAGAGGTTTCAAAGACAACTCTTTTGCTCGCTTATACAGTGCCTAAAAGGTTTATCATTTTGAGTCTTAAAGTCACTCCTCAATCTACTTTTAGCAAGGATCTCTACCCCCATCCATAACCATCCTCACTCATTCAACGCTATTTCCCCACTTTATATATATATAAAGAACCTCAAAATGTACTCTGTGTAATCCTAAACCATAATTATGCTCCACACCTCTTGTGAGCATCAGCCAAGACTTTAGCAGTAGAAGTTTAGGTTCTATTGAAATCTAAGTTATAGAGTCCCAAGAGCCAAGTGGCGAATGGCCTTTAAGTGGCAGAGAGGAGTGAGGGTGTGTGGAGAGAGAGGAAAAAGAAGGGACTACGGAAGGCAATCTTACCTGCTTCACAACTGTGCTAAAACCAAACTTCCATTTTCAGAGCTCAACACCCTTTCTTCAACCACTGACCTTGACCTTCATCAACTCTTTCTTTTTTTGTTGTGTTCTTGATGCCAGTAGAATGGTGCTTGTGATTTATCTAACCTTCTTTCACCCTGAAATAAACGCACACACACACACAAACACACACAAAAAAACAACAACAAAAAAAAACAGGAGATGGCCAAATACCACAGAAAATTGTGGGATTATTTTTGTATGGGCACCAAATAAGATTTCTACATAGATTTGTCATTTGTCCCATACAATGAATAGGTTTTTAAGATGTGGAGCAATTTCTCAAAACTATTATTCCAGCTATTTCATTCTTTGGCATTTAACCCCAAACCCCAAGAGAGGTAGATATGAAAAAAAAACAACACCCCACAATATTTGACCATGTAGCTATAGTTACAGCCCACAGACAGCCAAGGGAACAGAAATTTAAAGATGAATGTAATATGCAACTCTGCCCTGATTCTGTCTCCCTGGATAAACTCTGCTCACCACTTAAATCTAGCACGAGATAATTGACAGGCAGTGGGAGGAGGTAAAATGAAGTAAAAATTGAACACTGAATAGAAAACACTTCCTTTCCAAGAAAAATTCCATGTTATTGTGGAATGATGAAAATGTCCCATTCTTTTGTTTAGATAAATTCCAATAGTGTTTATACTGAATCTCTCCACAGGGAGAATATGAGACTATTTCTTTGAAAAGCCATTTACACAAAAAGGCTCAAGTTGAATTTGGTTTCATACTGAAGGCTTGAGGTAAAACAATTCTTTGTAAGAACTTATAAATAAGACATTCATTAATTAAACTTCAGTTTGAAGTGAATAATACTACTGAATTAATTTAACCAGTGATGAAATTCCAGCAGAGGAATTGAGCAATTGGAATTGTTCAGTAAAGCATTTAAAAGCCAAGAAAAAGAATCCAGGGTTTCCATATGCCTCATTCCTCATATTGAATTGCTCTCAGATTTGGAATCAGATATTCAGTGTATCATTGCAGGAAGAAGGGAATTCTGCTTTGACCTACATAGAAGTGTAAATATAAACTAGACAAACTACTTAGAGTGCTGGCATCCCCCATTTGAAGCAGGTATCCAATACATGTCACATCTGGAAGAAGAGGCTCTGGAAAGTCCACGAGCACTTAACATTGCACTGCATAAAGACTCCCCTTCCCTTTGCTCCTTTCTTCCTTGGGCAAATACAAAAGCACTCTGAGCCTGCAGGTAGGCAGCACTATGCCCCTTTAACAGCAAGAAGCAGTTGCAGAAGAGACCTTCATGCATTTCCCCTTGTAAGATTATAAGACCCAAGGTCTTGGGGGCAGGGGAAGGGGGAAATGCAGCCATAGCTAGCTAGATACTAATGAGGAAAAGAGAGCAGAGGAGTCAGATATCATTAAGCATATTCAGCTGGGAACCAGAGGCCTGTTTGCTTCACTAGGAAGGTACAGCTTCACCTTTACTCCAGGGAGATGGGAGCAGGGGGAGGTGCTTGAGCATAGCAGCCTGTTAGTCTCACTTGGGGAGAAGTTCATTGGCTAGGGGGCTGGACCCAATGCAAGCCCAGGAAGATAATTTGCTATTTTGAAAAAGTTCCTGGTTAAAATCCCAGGAGACAAAGAGCTTTCCTCCCTCTCTCCCTTGCACTCACCTGTTCTCTCCTTAGTAGCCATGTGTCTCTAGCAGCCCTGTGGCTGCTAGCCACACAGACTCCAAATGCAGGCTCCAAGTGCAATCCTGGATGCAGAAGCAAAGCAATGGATTGCAGCCGGAAACACAAGCTAAGCTTGCCAAATGCTGATCTGAACTAAGATTCTGAACATTTGCTCTACTTCTTGCCCTGATTTTCCATGACAAAAGAGACAAAAATGGGGCATCGGGGAGGCATCTTTTTTATTTTGCATCACAAATAAATATTGCCACTAGACTTCATCCTCCCCGTGGGTCACTGAAAATGCTTTTTCTCATGACACCACAAGAACCCCACTTCCACCAGCAACACTTTCAGAATCCTCTCACAGAGTGGAACATCTGCCCTGATCTTTTCTTCAGTTCTATGGTAACCTCAGCACCCCAAATCAGTGCTGCTACTAAGCATTTCAGGTATCAATGGCCCAAAAGCCTCTTGAATATCAAAGGCTTTCCCCAAGGTCAGCTAAATTGTCTCACTCTGTTGTTCCTTGGCCTGAATCTGATTCCTCTCTCTCCATACTCCACCAACAACCATGCATGTTAACTCACTATTGGTCCCCAAGTCCAACCATTTTTCCATTGCCATATTTCTTTTCAGTGTCATTCAGTACCTAATTATAGTAGTTTGTAATCTTTACCTTTGGTTCCTGTTTGTCCTTCTGTCTATTGCAAAGATTTCCTTTATTTTGTCATGAAGAACAATTTTACTGCCTGCTCATCACATCCTGGTTCAAGTCAGTTTTCCCCCTGAACTTCAGGGTTTTCTCCACTGGTGTACAGTGTCTTTATCCTCATCTTTATTCAGGTATCTCTCTCCAGGTGTCTGGTGATACAGGTACACATCTTCCTCTTGCTTCTCTGTCTTTGCCACAGTGACACATCCCTCTTATTTTCATGATTTTAGGATCACCTCATCTACTAACCTTTAACTGATCGTAGTATCCCAATTTCTGTCCATTCTTTCCTTGTATAATTATATCCATTAATTCAATAAATATGTATTGATATGTCCTATGTACAAGGCACCATGTGTAAAAAAGAAAATACAAGAGTAATTCAGATAAACATCCTGAACTTGAGGGCCTTACCATCTTGTGGATAGGTAAGATGTAGAAGAATAACATAAATAATTCTAATACAAAGAAAGTATTAAATGACATTAAAATGATACTGTTGTGATGATATGAGAGTTCAAAATCAGAACAGAAGTTACTTGTGAAAAAATGAGGAAGGTTTCAGGGAAGATTTAGCTTCCCATCATATTCATGTAGACAACTATACCTGACAAGGAAAGGTCTTTCAAGTGTTAAAACCATACCAGCAAAGCATGGAGTGGCAAAGAAACCAGGGCTAATGGAGAAAAATATAGTTTTGGCTGGCTAGAACAGAGCATCTATAAAAAAAAATTTGGAAAGTAAATATGAAGCCAGGTGCTTAGCAATGGAATGATATGCTGAGGTTTCTAAATGATTGTTTTGAAGCCACTGAGAGCTTATAATGAGTAGTGAAATGATCAGAGCTGGACTCAAAGACTAAGCTGGCATCAGTACAGGCAAAAACCAAAAGCAAGAAGTTTTAGAAAACTATTCCCATCAACTCCAGGGGGAAAGCATTAAGAACTTGAACTAGGATAGTGACATTGGTGAAAAGATGGAAGAAATATATCTAGGAAACAACCCAAAAGTAGAATCCACAGAAATTGACAACTGGCTGAATTCAAGTATAAAAAAGACCAGAAGAAAAAGCAAATTCAAGATTTCATAATAATCCTGAAATTATTGCTCTTTTATTAGATGAGATTGCTCTTTTATTCAGTCAACAAATACTTACTGAAAACCTTCTATGTTCCCAGAACTAGACAAGACATGGGAGATAAGGGAACAAATGGAAACAATAGGCTCCTGTCGGAAGAGAGCTGCCAATCTAAAGGATGAGTTAGAAACAGAAAAAGTGTTAGAGATCCTGTCAGAGATGCTGGCTTAGAACACAGGAGGAGCCCCAGGAAAAGTGGTCAAGTCCCTGTTGAGTGGAACCAGCCTGATACCAGGCTGTGTCAGAGCCAGGTGCACATGGCCATGTGTGCAATGGCGGAGAAACTCAATCTGAGGAAATGCTCTCCCACTCTAGTGCCCGCAACTGACATGAATGCATGGATTACACTGGATTCTTTCTTTCATTGTTCAGTGTTACTCAAAAGACATCATTTCAATTTCATTTATATCAGGTAATGGTATCAGAGTATGTGACCTGTGGTGAGGAAGAAAAAGGACAGGCCGTTTGGTGTCATGCAAAGAGCTCTACATTCAGAATCATTAATCAGACTTGCTTTCTCTGCTTCTCCCACTGACCAGCATGGTAAACTTTAGCAAGTATTTAACTATTGGCCTCAGTTTCTTATTCATAAAATAGTGATTTAAGAAAAAAAAACCCTGCTTTTCTTACATCCTATTTTGTTGTAAATATAAAAAAATAAATATCAAAACAAGTTGCCAAATATAAAATATTATTTATCTACACTAATACACTAACAAAAGATAAGCATGAAAATTGACCAGACCTCCACTATGCCCACAAGCCATGCCTACCAGCCAATCAGGAGTGGGTATGCAAATTAACCCAACCAAGATGGCTGTAGCCATGAAGGGAAAATGAGGCTTGGGTTTTCCCAGCAATGGAGGAAGCCAAACTTCCCACCTGTTCTGGCCAGCCTTGGCCTCTGCTTAAGGCTACAAAGTTTCAATTATAAAAAATAAATAAATCCCTACAAAAAACAGCTGTGGCCACAGAACAGGAGAGAGCAGGGGGTTTGAGTTGCCCCCAGCGATGGAGGAAGTCAAACTTCCACAGCCCTGGCCTGTCCTGGCCTCCACTCAAGGCTACAAAGTTTCAATTATAGAAGATAAATAAATCCCAATAAAAATGGTGACAGTCACAGAGCTGGAGAGAGCAGGAGGCTTGAGTTGCCCCTGATGATGGAGGAAGCAACGGGCCTAAACAGGCAGTTGGACATCCCTCCAGGGGTCCCAGATTGAAGAGGGTGCAGCTGGGTGGAGGGACACACACACCTGTGCATGTGCACCAGGCCTCTAGTATATATATATATAAATCTAAGCAACATTATGATGGAATGCCTGGAACAACTGGTCACTATGATGTGCCCTGACCACCAGGAGGCAGACCCTCAATGTAGGAGCTGACTCCAGCCCACAGGCCCGGATTGCCCATGGAGACTGCCAGCCAAACTCCTGGTCCCTGCCCCTGCCAAGCAGGCTCCAATTGCCTGATTGAGGCTGGGCCCTCAGGCTGGGATGGGGGTGGGTAGCAATGGTTGTGGCCCCTTTCCCAGGGGGGTCAAGGACTAGCTCCCTCCTTGGGGCCAGTAGCCAACCTCCTGGGCCCTCCCCCCATCCAGCAGGTCCCAATTGCCTGATAGGGGCCAGGCCCCAGGGATGGGTGGCAACAGATATAGACAGTGAGGAAAAGAGGAAGGGGAAGGTGGGAAGGCGGGAAGTTAGGGAACCTGGTTGGCCCTGATTGCCAGCCAGGCCTAGGGACCCCACCTGTGCACAAATTTTGTGCACTAGGCCTCTAGTTGGTTATAAAATACCTGTGTCAGTCAGGATTCCTACAGAAAGCAAATGGCACACTCTCATTAGATTGGAAGAGAGTTTATTTATAAAGGGGTTATTTACAAAGTACAGGCAGGGCTAGGCGAATAGTCCAATAACAAGGCAAGTAACAGCAGAGAAACTGTTACCATACCTGAGCCTGTCCTATGGGTTGTAGGAGGCTGTCTGCAGGCAACATACTAGTAGAAGAGAGAGCCCAGAATATAAATACCTTGGTTATGCTCCTCTTTTCCTCCAGTTACAAGTTCCATTAGCTAGAGACAACCAGAAGGCAGGGAAGAAGAGATCATAGTTGATGTAGTCCATCTAGGTCAGTCTCAGGGATCAATGAGTTGGGTGGAGAAGGTATCTGGCCCAACATCAGTGGTAACTTATTAATCAATCTCAGTGACCCTAAGAATCATCTGTGGGAGTTTGTGCACTCAGCAATGTGGTGTATTCCTGAGCACCCTACAGATTCTAACACACATGGTTGATAGACCACATTCTAAGAAAGCTAAAAATAGGTTAATTTCTAGATACATTAAAAAGATTTCAAGGAGCCTAATCAAATTATTTTTCCTTATCATGGGGGATTTTAGGAGTAAGGTCAGACAACCCCATGAGAAAAGAAAGCATTTAATCCTCTTCCCAGGTGATTTGTATATCTTTGAGACCTGTGTATGAGCCACAAGAGTTTGCATTTTACTAGGACACATCAACTGACATAGTTCAAAGGGGCTCTAAGACTTTTCTTTGTTTCTGGTAGGACCCAAATCAGACCAGAAAAGAGACTATGATGGCCGTGTTATGTTTCCTAATGCATTTGTTTAAACAAATTATACAGAATGTCACTCCATAAGAAAGAGTTTATAATTTTCTACTGTGTCCTGTTGCACTGGAAATTACTGCATATTCTCATCTTTGTATCCCCAGTTGCAGCAAACCAAGGCAGGGGTAAGTACTCAGTTAATGCCCAAAGGCTCCACTTTATGACTGAACAGAAAGTAAAACTGAATGCAGTTTAAATATATGTTGTAAAGTCTAGTATATTTTTAAGCTAAAAAACTTGCTTATAAAAACTTTCTTTTAAATTACTATTTAAAACCAAACCAACAGAAGTACATACACGTTTTTTAACATTGTTCCTCAAGCATACTGAGTGGGTCCCCGGGAAAGAGAACCCTGCACATCTGTCTTTCACTCCCTTCAGGCTCCCACCTACTGTTTTGCACTTTGATGTAGTTGTTATTCAAAGTAACTGAAATGTTTTAGAGATGATTAGCTAGTGGAGATAATGCCACAGTGAAATCCGAGCTTCTCCTCTGAAGAGTCTTTCAGTATTTCTGTCATAGACCTGTTTTCCTCCAGGTGTAACTCAAAACACTGAACCTTAGCAACTAGATTACACAGCTTCAACCTAAGAGTGAATTTATTTAATTGCAGTATGCACTGTCTCTGTAACACCTGTTTTCTGCAGAGGATATTAAGCATTTTGTGCACACCTACACATATTCTTGGGGTAGGGGTCACAGCTGTTTGTAATTTGACTGTAATTATAATCCTGAGTGTGAAATACAACTAAAATAGTCAATTAATGAAACATTAAAATAAAGAATTATGTAGATAAACTTATCTTGGGAAGGCCAGATAGATAGATAGATAGATAGATAGATAGATAGATAGATAGATAGATATAGATAGATAGATAGATATAGATTAGGTATAGATATAGATATAGATATAGATATAGATATAGATATAGATATAGATATAGATATAGATATAGATATAGATATGGCCTAATATGCAAATAGACTGAATGGTGAAACAACCAAACAACTGAACAACTGGTCACTATAATGTGTGCTGACCACTGGGGAGCACACGTGGAACATGGTGGGCATTGGCCTTGGCGGGATGGTGGAGTAGATGAGCAAGAACACCAGACCAAAGTGGGGCACTGGTCACTGTCATTGGGGCAAGCCTTTGATGGTTAATGAAAATTCTTTGCTCCCTGCTCGCACCTGTAGCGGGCATCAGAGCCACCACTTGCACCTGATGCTGGCATCTGATGGATGCTGGCCCTGGTCACCCCTGAGAGCTTCTCCACCTCCCTCTGCTCCTAAGGGGCAATTGGGGCAGCAGCTGCTACTCACACCTGCTAACAGCATTGGCCCTGCTTGCATCTACTGCTGGTGCTGGCCCCAATCACTGCGCCATTAGCGAGAGCAAGCAAGGCCAACGCCATCAGCATGTGGGAGCAGCAGTGGTAGGAGTGGAGCTGCCAGCAGTCAGGGGGCCATGGCAGGAGGAGACAGGTGGGGGTGTGGAGGACAGGCTGAGCCCTGCCCCTGTGCCCACCATAGCCTCGCAACTCACAGTTCCTTTCAAGGTGCACAAATTTGTGCCCTGGGCCCCCAGTGTAAAATAAAAAACAAGGTAGTTATTCGATAATTTCCAAAAGCATTGAGCATAAATTTATTATTTTCTGGATATGAATAATGTTTTCAAGATTTTCTTTCATAAAATAAAACAGCCTAAAAACAGCCTATCATTGCAGGATATCTCTTTACCTCTTTTCTATCTTTATGTCAGTCCTGTAGATAGAGAACAATTAGTGTCTGGACTCTTACTATTAAGTGCATTTATTGAGCCAATGAAAGTAAGTTCTTTGTTATCTGGAAGAAAATGATCCAAGTATCAATATATCTTCATCTTAAGCTCTCTGGGGTTGACTAATTGTGCTTATATAAGGTAATATATATATTTCCTTTTGGTTTCTGTATGTGTGTGATTGCTTCCACCCTCAAATAACAGAAGACCTGACTCAAAATGGCTTAAAAAGTAAAAAGCTTTATTTCTTCTCATCACAAAGAGTCCCAAATAAGGGGGATTCTGGGACTGATTAACTCAGATTTTTCAATCAAGTTCTTCCCATGTTTTCACTCTTTCATCTGAATTCCCAAATTGAAAAAATGATAATGTACCAGTCCAGGTTCTCCAAGAAACAGAACAAGGGGGATAACTATCTATCATCTATCTATCTATCTATCTATCTATCTATCTATCTATCTATCATCTACCTACATATTCATCTATCTGGAGACATTTCAAGTACAGTAACTGACTTATGCAATTGTAGGAGCTGACAAGTTCAAAATTCGTAGCATAGAACAGGAGGTGGAAATTTTCAGGCAGGAGTTGATGTTGCAGGCCTCAGGCAGAATTTCTTCCTTAAGAAAACAATTTTGCTCTTAAGGCCTTTCAATTAATTGGAAGCCCACTCAGATTATCCAACATAACCTCTTTTACCTAAAGTACACAGATAAGGATGGTAAGCACATCTATAACATACCTTCATAACAAACAACACCTAGATTTGTATTTAACTGAATAACTGGTTACCATAGCCTACCCAAATTGACACATAAAACTATCACTGACAGTTTCTTCCTTGTTCAACTCTTAAGAGCAAATAAACTTTTCCAGGTGACCCCCAACAGACTTCCTTTCGATTTCCATTGGCCAGTGTTGGGATTTATCCCCTTTATAAAGTCAATTCTTCGTGAGGGAAATAAGATCAAGTTTGCTTTAAACCAATTTTGTTTTAGCTGAGCCATGTCAGGGCAACAGTAAATATTTGGACTAAATTTGAGTTGTGCCATATGGAAGAAGGGAAAAGTTGTTGGGTTGGCAAAAAGAGTATCTGGAACATGGGAGAACAATAAATACTTGAATGAGAGAATAAGTCAATGAAGGAATGCTGATACATGCTGAGGATAATGAGTGATAGTGATTTTTTCCAAATGTATACCCCATTCAAGACACAGCTCCAGCAGGTAAACAGTGTATGTGCTGATGCATGATGTATGATTCTTGTTTGAGTGATATGACATTCAAACCTTTGCCAACACAGCTAGGGATTATGGTTCATAAATACTAAGTGAATGCTAACTGTGCTCAAGGGAAAGAACTGGAAAAGAAAGAGAAATGCCATTTCAAGTTTATATTGTATTTCATTTAGTACATTAAATGCAGAAGCTTTCTTGCTAATGTGCTTAAATTCTTGATTCTAGAGCACACACAAAGATATTGTTTTTGATGAATAAGACTACAGTTCAGAGAGCTCTCTTAGGGAAGCAGACAACCTCACTTGGAGACTATGCATTTCTCCAGGGCTTATCAAGGCACTTTAAAAGAGAGAGAGATGCTTTTCTTGTTATAATCATTACAGAGTTTTTTATTTATGCTTACATCTTGTCAGGGTTTGTCTTGATCAAGAGTCTCAGTTCACATGACATGTGATATAGGAACAAGACGGAGATATGTTCAGAATACATAGAATACTGTGTTATCTCACACACAACACACACACACACACACACACACACACACACACACACACACCCGCCACAGAAACAAAAGTGGCATGTACTATTTTCTCACTGTTTTCATACATTTAGGGGCTATGTTATGTTCCTTTCATATTAATTTTTCAGAGAAAATATTCAGCTGCTGAACAAGAAATTATTTTCCACCAAAACCAGTTTGGCTCAGTTGATAGAGTGTCGGCCTGCGGACTGAGAGGTCCCAGGTTCAATTCTGGTCAAGGTCATGTATCTTGGTTGCGGACACATCCCCAATAGGGGGCATGCAGGAGACGGCTGATCGATGTCTCTCTCTCATCGATGTTTCTAGATCTCTATCCCTCTCCCTTTCTCTCTGTAAAATATCAATAAAAATATTTTTTTTAAATATTTTCCAGTTATCTGAATAAAAGGCAACTTTCTGTATTAATGATCAGAAATTTGTGAGGAACTCCTGTGGATAAGAGAAAGTTTGTGACTAAATTCTCCTCCTTAAGCACTTTGTAAAGTACTTCCCTTTTATCTCCCTTATTCCTGTGTGGATCCTACCCAACTTGCTACTATATCTTATTACCATGGCTCAGTCCCTTTCTCTTTCTAAACTTAGTTGGTTTCTTTCCATGCAAAATAGGAAAAACAATTGTTTTCTGAAATGCCTTAGGAGACTCTAGTTATCTATTTCTAATGTCAGTTTTTTTTTTTCCCACTGAACTGTGATATTCTTGGGGTCAGGAATTATGCCATTTTTACTTTTATCTCTAGGTGCTAATAAATGTTGGTTGATTAGGAGAACCAAGATGGTGGCATAGGTAAGCACCTGTACTTGCTGCTTCTCACAACCACATCAAAACCACAACTAAGTAGCAGAAGAACTACCACCAGAACCATGGGAAAGCTCGCTGAGTGGAAGTTCCACAACTAGAGAGGTAAAGAAGGTGCATTGAGACTGGTAGGAAGGAAGTGCAGAGGCACAGAAAGTGCTGGCATCTGGATGTATTGTTCTTTTAATCGGGAGGGAGATACAAGCTCCCGCTTGCTCTGAACTTCCGTTCCGGGGAAGATTCTGGGGGACCCAAGCACATACAGAGAGAAATTGGACTGTCTGGTATCAGGACAGGAACTCCAGGGTAGCTTTCTCTTAGAGGGGCTTGCAGCAATCATTGTTTCTGCACAGGGGAACAGGACATGGAGAACCGGGGACTTCTCCAGTTCAGGACTGACTGGAAGCCATTGCTGTTTGCTCTGCCCTGGTGATTCCCAGACACCCTGTCCCACCCAATTTACAACTCCACCCAAGCTGTGTGCAGAGGTATTTGCATATGAATGGCCTGACCTTTTTCCTAAAATCTGTCAAACTGCAGCTGGGTTAAAGAGTCCCAAAGCTTCCAAAGAAAGCCCTACCGGGCTTGCTCCACAGCTGGGCCTCATCTGGGAACTTCCAAACCTCATACAAAGAGGAGGAATCTGTAGATGTCTCTTTAGATCCTGCTGGGTTGCCCCAGACAGTGGCTGACCTTGTACCTTCTTGGAGATTCAAGAGCCAGTAGTCAGAGTGAGACCACACTGGATTACAACTCTTCACATCCATAAGAGACACACTCAAGGGGAAGACTCAGTGAGCACCTGAGTCCTGCCCCATAAGAGTGTTTCCTGTGCAACAGACCTTCCAGGGTAGACACAGCTGATCATCACAGCCAATTGGCCTGGAGGTCAATTTCTCCCAGTGATACCAATAACAATCAAGGATTAACACAACAAGACTGTGCAAATAGCCCACAAAGGGATACACCAAGAGCATCCACCTCAGGTGACTGGGGAGGCTGAGCCATTGAGCCCTTTAGGACACCAACCACACAAGGCCACTCTTATCAATTCAAGGAGACTTAGCAGCTACCCAGTATATAGAAACAAACACAGGGAAGAAGCCAAAATATGGGGACAAAGAAACAAGTCACAAATGAAAGAAATGAATGAAAGCAAAATACTGGATATAGAGTTCAAAACCACAGTTATAAGCTTACTCAAGTATCTTCTAGAAACCTCTGAGAAATTTAGTGAGACCCTCAAGGATATGAAAAAAAAGACCAATCAAAAATTAAACATTCACTGACTGAAATAAAGAATAAATATAGCCTCAGTTCATATGACATGTAATATAGGAACAAGATGGAGATATGTTCATACCAATAGCAGACTAGAGGATCCCAAGAATCAAGTCAAAGATTTGAAATACTAAGAAGCAAAAAACACCCAACCAGAAAAGCAAAAGGGAAAAAGAATCCAAAAATATGAAGATAATGTAAGGAGCCTCTGCGATAACTTCAAGCATACCAACATACGAATTATGGGGGTGGCAGAAAAAAGAGAGCAAGTAATTAAAGACCTATTTAAAGAAATATGTTAGAAAACTTCCTCTACCTGGTGAAAGAAGCAGACTTACAAGTACAGGAAACACAGAGAACCCCAAACAAGAGGAATCCAAAGAGGACTACACCAAGACACATCATAATTAAAATGCCAAGAGCAAAAGACAAAGAGAGAATATTAAAAGCAACAAGAGAAAAAACAATTAGTTACCTACAAAGGAGTACCCATATGACTGTCAGCTGATTTCTCAATAGAAACTATGTAGGCCAGAAGGAAGTAGCAAGAAATATTCAAAGTGATGTAGCAAGAATTTACAATCAAGATTACTTTACCCAGCAAAGCTATCATTTAGAACTGAACATCAGACGGAACTTCACATATAAGAAGAAGCTAAAGGAATTCATCACCACCAAACCAGTATTATATGAAATACTGAAGGGTATTCTTTAAGAAGAGGAAGAAGAAGAAAAAGGTAAAGATAAAATTTAGGAACAACAAAGTGACAACAAATACATATCTATCAACAAGAGAATCTAAAAATCGAGTGAATAAAAAGTCTGATATATATAGAATCAGGAGCATAGAAAGGGAGTGGAGTGACAATTCTCAGGGGGAAGGGAGTGTAGGGAATACAGGAAGAGACTGGACAAAAATTGAACATCTATGGACGAGGACAATGGAGGGGGGAGGGCTTGCGGTGGGGTGGGAACCGGATGGAGGGGAGCTATGGTGGGGAAAAAAAAGAGGAACAACTGTAATAATCTGAATAAATATTTATTTTTTAAAATATTGTCTGAATAAGGTAATGAAATATCTATGCCACATCCATGAAAGTTTAACTCCAGTATTTTTAATGTATTTCCTTCTGCCAACCTATTTTCTGAAATTCCACTTGAGCTGTTGTTATTTAATTATTTTTGTATTATTCTCTATTGTCCCTCCCAGTAGAGCGTGTTGAGTGGGAAATTCTTGAGAAAACCAGTTTTGGACCTTTTGTTCACCCTGTCTTGTGTTTGGTTAACAATGGTTTGGGCATGGACAAGACTCTAAACAAGGCTTGTACAAGGTTGGAAGGAGATTACACACAACTACATATTAATAATTATATTTGATGCATATTGATAGTGAATCACTGCATGTTGCCTAGCAAAATATGGTGATTCTGTAGAAGTTTGAGTAAGAAGTGGCATACTTGACCAGGAAGACTAAGATTCTCTTGGGAAAACTGCAAAAAAGATGTGTACTTCATGTAGATCAATTAAATGTGGAAAAGGCAATGATGATTGAAAGGAAGTTTTATTAGTGAGAAAGATAAAAATTAGACCCATGCACACATAGTTTCATTACACAAAGGAAGTAGACAGAAACACTATTAGGTGTGTATTTTTAAAGGTGGGGTTTGAACAAATAACCCTATTCCCTTCAATTAGTTGAAAGAATTTCTGGAAGTGGTTAAATTATCAAGTGGCATTTTAACGAGATTTGGGAAAACACCTGATGACCTGGGAGTAGAACTAAGCCTGAGAAGGTCAATCCAGGACCAGGTGGTATATGAGAGGGGAAGAGGTGGCAGTGGGATCAGTGGTGGTAAGAGTAGTGGGGAAACACAAGGAGCAGATGTGTAAAGGAGGGAGATGAGCAGCCTAGCCCAACATCTGGGTGAGAGCAGGCACATTCATGCTGCCATCTTGCATTTACTTTTCAGAAATCTCAGAACATAGAGGGGATATAATATTCTTAATTTAGCTTCCTGTTGAAGACCAAAAGAAAGAGAATGTTAAAATGCAATATTCATGTCTTTTTTTTTGGTGGTGTTCCTCCATAAGTTCAGAAGACAAGATAGAAACTCTTCAGAGGTGCTGATGCTGGAAGAACTTCGTTTTGAGATTACAAAACTGTTAGGTTCTCCTTGTCATTTTTCAAACCTGAAGTGAGAAACTTTCCAAAAATGCAATGCTAAAAAGACATGGCTGTATCTTTTCATTTATAAGACTGTAAGGAGGCAATAGAGAATTTTATAGTGGTGAATTATCTATGCAGAGAAAATTAAACTATTTGGTTTTCCTGAAATTGAGAATAGAGCTTTGCAATTATGTAGTGGGTAATGAGCCCTGGAATGGGAAGGAGAGGACCCACCCAGAGGTGAATGGTGGGGGATAAAGACTCACTTGCCTTTCTTGCTTTGAATTTCACTTCTAAATTTTATCACAGACTGCAGGCAGCTTTCAGCACCTTGCTTTCTTAATTTTCTGTTATTAGATATTATATACAAAACTGGTACCACAGTACATTTTGACATCTCTAAAGTTGGGCTGATTTTAATAGTTCCCACAGGATTTGGAGTTCTGGTCTTTAACTTGAGATTTCTATCTATGGTATGAAATTATCAATCTCCAAAGATATCAAAGATAATTTTGCCTCTTAAAGCCCACATGTGTCAATCTAGACAATATGTACTATTCTTCTATTGGGGGTACATAAGATAATATATATGAGCAAGCTTTATATATGAGCATATGTACTATCTACATACAAATGTTGTGGGTATCCTATGCTTAAAATAAGTTTGCAATAAAAGGGGAATTGTGTTTGAACTGCAAATCTTACTTTCTGGAGCCCCCTTTCAATTTGGTTTATAGTTTCACCAATTTGCTATTTAATTGTTTTAAGTCTTCCAAGTGCCAGGCAATGCTTGTTGTACTCTTTTTTCAATACAGTGTTCGAGTACTTGAATAAGTTTGTTTTTTAATTTATGGATGCTTCTTTTTTTTTACTATTTATTTATTAAATTGATTGGAGTGACATTGGTCAACATGAACATATAGGTTTCAGGTGAGGGTTTCTGGGTTACAAGATCTGCATGTTCACCGTATGCTCACTATCCAAAGTCAAATCTTCTCCTGTCACCTTATATTATATTAGAGGCCCGGCACACGAAATTCGTACATGGGTATGGTCCCTAGCCTGGCCTGGGATCAGGGCCACTTTCCTCAAAGGCCGGAAGCTGGCCCCACCCCCCATTACCACCCACCCCTGGTTCCCCATTCGCCATTGGGCAATCAGAGCCTGCTGGCCGGTAGGGGAGTGGGGGGGACTGAAAGGTTGTCCGCTCTTGTCCTCTTTTGGTCCCCATACCCCAACACAGTTTGCCCTCTGTGTGTGGGGCTACCATTGGGATGAGGGCCTTGGCCTGGCACTGCCCGATTCCACTGTCACCTACCTCCAGTTCCCCCTTCCCCATTAGGTGATCAGAGCCTGCAGACCAGGGATAGGGACCACGAGGTTGGCCAGCAGGCCCCAATCAGATGCTCCAGGCCTGTGGGCTGGGGGTAGCTCCTGCGTTGAGTGTATACTCCCTGGTGGTCAGTGTGAGTCATAGCAACCGGTCATTTTGTTCTTTCCATGTTTCAAATCACCAGAGAGAACAAACTGATGCCACATTAGCTAACCTATAGAGAACTCCTTCAGAATAGAAAAAAAAGGTTGGTATTGCTATTTGCTCCAGTCTGCACTGATGACACTCAACATTCCTAATGGAAGTAAAATATATTACTATTTAGGGGAGAGGGAGAGGAAAAGAGAGGGAGACAAAGAAAGAAAGAGGGAGAGAGAGACTACAATAACAACTCCATTTTTGAAAAGACATATTCTCCAGAAACCTTAATCCCTGCTTGCATACTGTAATGCCTCAACATACCCAAGAATTCTTGGGCCAATCAGGTTCCTCCCCAACCCATGTTTCCCTCCCCAAGCCCTATGTATCTCCTG
The DNA here is from genome assembly GCA_004026805.1 of Lasiurus borealis. Classification (NCBI taxonomy): domain Eukaryota; kingdom Metazoa; phylum Chordata; class Mammalia; order Chiroptera; family Vespertilionidae; genus Lasiurus; species Lasiurus borealis. The sequence continues at coordinate 21,186 of PVJN01009713.1, read as the reverse complement.
TCTCACCATCAATTTGGATCAATCGAAAGAGACTAAGATTAGATTCTGAAAAACAAAACTCATCATAATGGAAAATCTAATTAGCTTCAGATAGAGTAGCCACATATCTGCAGCAGCACTGTAATTTTGCCTTCTCTGAAAGTGGTTTAGTTGTTCATTATTAGCATGTCAAAAATTAAACAATGCCAATTATTTTCCTTGTCCTGATATCTAGCATTATCTGGGGAATTAGAAGACTGAGTACTGACTGATACACATTTTAGCTAAATGTAATCCCTGGATCTTTGGTTTTTTTACTATTTTATCTTTTTTTGTAAGTCTTATTATGAGGGAAAATAATTATCTTGGAGAATCCAGACTGAACTCCTGTTCAATGGTTTACAGATTATGAAATAATGATGTTGATAATGTTGATGACATTTTTAGCTTTCCTAAGTGAAGAGTGATATTAAAGAGTGATATTATCATGCTTACTCTCTCAGCTGCTTTGTGAGAGAATAAGAAAGTTATTGTTATCCCTGCTTACAGGGAGATAAACTGAGAGGCCACTCGACTTGCTGAAATTTTCATATGTGTGGACACAAAAGCCAGGTCTTGACATCATGGTGATGTTCAGCCTCCAGGCCACGCTTTCTCACATTGCAAAGCTGCCCAACCTGGGTTTCTATTGCATGCCTTGTTTTTATTACTTTTTACAAATATGACTTAGTCGCATTTTTTAAAAAAATAATGCATTCTTTACCTCAAAAGTGTGAAGGATAAAATCGAGGTAAAGATCTGTCTTAACTCCTGTCCTCTAGAAGGTTAAAACTATCACAAATACAAAGCTGAGTCAGAACAACTCTCATATTAGATATATAAGAAAATATGTTAAAATCCCTTTGAAAGCAGGTCAAATATAAACACAGATGTGTGTGAACCTACTTATAAGTGGAAGAGAGTATAGAAATTAAAGGAGATCTCATTAGTTGGAGGCCAAGGAAAATCAAGGAAAGCAAATGAGGAAAGAGGGGAGGAAGGTTGGGCTACACTTGCCTCCCTGTGGTTTCTTCCCAGTTAGACAACATGCTGGTCCCCAGGCAGAATTTCACCAACTTAATCTAGTGTATAAGACTTGCCAATGAACTTTTAAAAAAAAAATGCATGTATTCTATCGCAGACATCCAGATTCCATGGATCTGCAGGGAGAGGCTGAAATATGCATTTTTAGCAAGCTTCCTGTGGCTGAGAGTCAAGTGTTGGACTACAGGTTGGGAAACAGTGCTTTTTTTCAGGGTGTAGCTAAAGTGAGGTGTAATCAGACTAGTCCTATGCACATGTGGTAGCTGCAGCCATGGCTGGAGCAAAAATGAGCTAAGAAGATGTGAGCCAAGGCCTTATTTACCTCTGTAACACCAGTCATCAGTCACCAGTTTTAAAAGAAAGAGGGCACATAGTGGGGAGATATGGATGGTGCAAGAGTCCACAGTGGGTGGGCTCTATAAACTCTGTCTTACATTGTGATAGAGTAGGACCAAAAGGGAAAGGGAGAGAGAGATCTGGGTAATTAATGAATTCCGCCTTCTTCTAGCTCCATGTACTTGGACACAGTCCCATTTGCATGCATCAGAGAAAGCTGACTCCTGGCAGTGCTTCCACTTGCCTGTCCACCTCCTACATTTCCTTTGACCCTCGTATTGTGCTCCATCTGGGATACGGTTGCTCTTATTTTCCATTTCTAAATAATTTGGGTCTATATTTAGGCATCATCAGTCATGAAGTACCCACATTTCTGTATACAGCCTATAAGATTTTATTTTTTTAGAATTCTAGAAATTCATGAGAAAGAATATTAGGTCACTTAGTCAATTACCTCCTTTCCTGCCTAATGCAAGATTATTCCCAGCAGTCCTGTTCCTCATGCTCTGTTGCCTATTTTTAAATGTACTAACTTGATGGTGATTCTGCCACTTCCCTCAGGAGACCATTATCCTGGCTCACCATTCTCAGTGTCAGGGGGGTTTCCCTGGTAATTAGCTCCAACTTGCTATTTCTTCCCCTTCCCATTATCCTTGGTTATCAATTCCCTTGTAACAACATTACTTCTTTCGCATTAGTTATATATATATTTTTTCAGATAGTTTCCAGTTTCACAAGCCACTATTAAACAGAATTGAGCTAGTTATTACCAGCCCATATCTTAATTAGTTGCACTTTTGGAGGATTGAGATGGAGCTAATGGAATGGTCACTGGGTCCTGCTGTGTCTCACCACATGCCACATTACCTCGTGCCGGCATCCGCGTGCTTGTCCACATGGATTTCATCAGTCTGAAGTCATTCTCCTCTACTAAGCAGTATCTCTGTAAGCAGAAGGTGTTTAGGTCATATGAAGGTGCACAAAGAAGGGCCACCTCATTATCTGAAAACTGGGATGACAGTGCCATTAATTATATTTCTGTGAATGTTAAAGGATACCAGGTATCCAAGTATTTTATCAAAAATTCTAGCATAGCCCTAACCCATTTGGCTCAGTGGATAGAGCATCAGCCTGTGGACTGAAGGGTCCCAAGTTCCATTCTGGTCAAAGGCATATACCTTGGTTTCAGGCACAACCCCAGGAGGGTGTGTGCAGGAGGCAACTGATAAATGTTTCTCATTAATATTTCAAACTTTCTATCCTTCTTCCTTCCTCTCTGTAAAAAATAAATAGAATGTATGTTTTTTAAAAATTCTAGTATACAATAAAATCCTGAGGCATATCAATCTACTAAAATGAATATACATTCAGAAGTCAAGTAAACCTCATTCCATTTTTTGCTTTGTCACATGCTGGTTGAATGACTTCATCAATGTTCATGTGACAATTATTTATTATACTAGAGACCCATTGCATGAAAATTCCTGCAAAAAGCCTTCCTTCTGCTGGCTGCCAGCACTGGTTTTTCTCCAGCACCCAGACCCATGCCTTTGCTCTGGACACTGCCTTCAGTGTTCATTCTGGCTAGAGCCTTCAGTCTTCTCTGCTCCTGCCAGAGCGCTGCTTCTATAGCTCCCTCCCCCCTCTCCCCCCACTCTCCCCCAAATTGCAGGCATCCGCTCTGCCACTCCTCCCTGTGTATGCAAATTAACCCACCATCTTTGTTGGGTTAATTTGCAAACTCGCTCTTGATTGGCTGGTGGGCATTGCGGATGTACAGTCAATTTGCATGTTTCTCTTTTATTAGTGTAGATAATACATCATAGTTTGCTGGGCTGAGAATTCCATAAGGAGAGGTATTATGTCATTCATTTTTATGTCCAGTGTATCAAACTGAAATGCATCAATGTAAGTTATTTAACCTTCCTGAACCTCAGTGTTCCCTCCTTTGAAATGAGTGCATATTATTTACCTCTGTAGCCCAGAGGTAAATAATGCCTTGGCTCACATCTTCTTAGCTCATATTTGCTCCAGCCATGACTGCAGCTACCCCATGTGCATAGCACTAGCTTAATGACACCTTACCTTAGCTAAACCCTGAAAAATTTTGCCATCACCAAGGGACATCTACAGTAGCCTAGATCTTATCACCCAAATAGTGATTCTCACTAGAAAGGGGAGAGGTACTACTGACATCTAGTCAGGGAAGCTGTCAACAACTCAGAAGACACAGCCCAAATGTTAATAGTGCCACTGTTGAAAAACTCTGACTAGGAGAACCTACAGAAACCTCATCTGATGAAGATGCCTCATAAAATGTGCTCCTCCTAAACTCTGTTCACTGCTCCCCACACTGGACCCATCAGAAGGTTATTTCACTAAATGTCAGAAACACATCAGTTCCTATCCTGGGCTAAGTACTATAGTGATAGAAATGTTTATGTCACAGCACCACTGAGGGAGTATATGCTTCTTGCTCAGGGGAAGAAACAGACTAGCTAAAGAATTGCAAGACAGAACTAGAGAATTAAGTGTAACAGTAGATACTAAGAAGGCTCAGACACGAAATTGTGTATAAGGCTAGAGAGGGGGGAGTTTATTGACATTGCAACACTCTCATGTTATGGGATTCACTGTCTTAACAGGGACAAAGTTGGCCTTTATGCATAGCTGGGTTGTTCCTGGATGCCAAAATAAATCAGATATAGAACAATCTGCAGAATATTGAGAACATGAGATGGAAATGTTGTAATAAATGTATTATGTTAGATCAAAGAATCAATATCTGACTGTGTTTCCTGAGGAGGCCTAGTAGAAACTCTCCCACCCAGTCAATCAGAAACACATTGTGAAGGGAAACAACAACATTGTGAAGAAACTTGATTATGGCTGTTGACCAGTAGGAAGAATTACACTTGAATTGGTTTCCCTGGTATTAGTGGAATTGATAGGATTCTAATATAACAGAAGCTATTTTGTCTTTACAGAAATAGTAGAAACAATTATGGAAGTGGGCAGCAAGGTCAGACTGACAAACAGAATATCTTGATCCATAGAAGTCTGTGGTGATTGCTAATAGATCATAAGAGCAAGATGGATGGGCAGCTAACTATAGTTTTGTTAAACTGAATAATCTTACCAGAAGGTGAAATCTGGCAAGCAAAAAAACTGGTGTCAGCCACCACTACAGAAAATAATAAGCACTCACCCATTTTCTAGATCTAAATCAATTAGACTGAAAGCACAGTCTCAGGGCCAGAGTTCATTGACAAACAAAGAGGGCAGGTCCCCTTGAGGAGCTATTCTGCAACTTCACTGCAAATGTATAATAAATATTTCCTGATGTTTCCTCAAAAGAAACTGAAACCAGTTATCTGAATAAATATATAATGGGGAAAGGAGAATATTTTAGACCCTTCAAGGGCTGTTGAGTACAGTCTGACTGAACTCTGATAACAAGGAATCCAAAATGCCATGTGACCCTTCATTATAGAGGTTTATAGAAGCTAGGCAATGAATGGAATCCTGGCCCACATCCATCTCATAGTGGCCTAGTGGGTTCACAGACCATTAGAACAGTTATTGTCTATTCCCTTAGTGTAGTGGTCGGCAAACTCATTAGTCAACAGAGCCAACTATCAACAGTACAACAATTGAAATTTCTTTGGAGAGCCAAATTTTTTAAAACTTAAACTTCTTCTAATGCCACTTCTTCAAAATAGACTCACCCAAGCCGTGGTATTTTGTGGAAGAGCCACACTCAAGAGGCCAAAGAGCCACTCGTGGCTCATGAGCCACAGTTTGCCGACCATGGCCTTGGTACAATCAAGGTAATTCTTTGGCCAATGCAAAAAGAGCCACTGTGTTTGGAAGGGTCAAGGGGAAGTCCCTGATCTCAGGAGGAATTGCAGAAATTAGTACCACTCTCAAAGCGTTGAAGGATGAAGGGGTACCCACATTCAATTCAACTATTTAGCATCTGCAAAAACTAGAGGGATCATGGTGAATTGAAGATGTGGGATTCTACTAGAACAGATAATCACACTTCTGGCATATAATATGCAGCTTTTGAGCAGACAAATATATTTTTCTCTATCCCCATAAATAGTAAGAATCAAAAACAGTTTGCTGTCATGTAGAAAAGACAGTAGCATATTTTGACTGTCTTACCCCAGGACCAGGTTAAATCTCCTGCTTTTACAATACTGTCTTGATAGAACACAGAACCAGCATGCTTGCTAGTTGACAACACTAATGACATCAAGGTCATTGAATCTGATGAACAGGAAGCGGCAAATAGTTAATGTGCCATGGTAATGTCAAAGGGTAGGTGATAAAACCCTCAAAGTTTCAATGACCTATCACAACTGATTTTAAAGACTCAGTTGGTACATGTGGAAAATCTCCTTTAATATAAATGACAAATTGTTGCACATACACCTCCTACCAGTTAAGAAAGAAGAACTGCTGTTGATAGGCTTATTTGGATACTGGATTATACAATCAAATGGATACTGTGATCCATTTATTGGTGTCTTTGAAAGCATGGTGTATGCTTCCCAGAATAAGAGAGAATCCTGTAGCAGATCCAGACTGCAGTACAAGCTGCTTGTACTCAAGCAGTATGACCTGAATGATGGATGATGGACGGTGCTACAGGTGCCTTAGTGGATTAGAATGCCATGTAGAGTCTCTGTTGAGCCTTATTAAGAGAGTTGCAGAACAGACAGACCCCTGGATTCTGAAGTCAGGTCAAACCTTTGAAGGCAGAAAACTACTCACCATTTCAAAAGCAGCACCTGGAATGCTTTTGAGCCCTAGTAGAGGTTAAAACATAAAGTGTGACTGTGCAATCAGAGCTGCCTATGATGAATTGGGATTATGAGATCCACAAAGTCATAAGATCATCCAGGAACAGAAGCAATCCACTGCATGATGTAATAGTACATTTAGGATTGGGCTGAGGTGGTCTAGAGAGTACAAATAAGTTGTATAACATGTGGATTTCTTCTGTTGCACTGATGCATTTCCTTCAACTTAAATCCCTATAACCAACTCACAAAGGAGAAAATACTTGATCCTGGTTCATAGGTGGAGTACCTCAAATATTTATAACTGAAAATGACACCAAAATACAGCCCCACTCAAAGGTGGCCCGGAAGGACAGTGGAAAGGGAAGTTTTCCCAGTGGGCATAACTCTGTGCAACACATACATGAAGAAACTACTTAAAGCACAGGTAAACACAGACTTTTGGGTTGACAGAGGGCTTTGACGATTGGTCAGGATCCTGAAAGGGACAGGATTAGAGATTTGGAAAAAAGGACATTTGAGGAACAGGTCTGTAAATGATTCTTTGGCAGAGGTCCCAAAGCATAGACAATTCTAGGGCATTCTGAGAGGAACTGAACCAGTAGGTGAATAGGTTGACTCTCCAGTGGAATATCAATCAGCCTCTGACCTCATCTACCTCAGTGTTTACACAGTAATTCCATGACTGAAGAAGGTTTGGTGGCATCGATATAGACTATGCATAGAGCCAACAGCATGGCTCTCTCTCACTAAGGATGATCTACCTATTGCCATTGCTGAATTCTAAGCTGCCAGCAGCAGAGACACAACGTGGTACCTCAATGTAGAAACATCCCTCAAGGAAGTCAATCACTTGGTGACATGTTGGTGATATCCTAGAAGAGCAGCAATATATCCTTGGCAGAATTTACACCTACTATCCAAGGTGTTTCAGCCACCATAATCTGAGGGCTGGGAATATGTGTGATTTACCAACATGCCATCCCAATAAAATTGCCTCAGACCAAGGGACACATTTATAGTGAAGGTAAATGAAGTGAGTGTGTGACTAGAGAATTCACAGATCTCACCATATATCACATCACTCTGATGATGTCAGCCTTGTAAAATGATGGTGTTGTTTATTAAAGGGCCAGTTAAAGAGCCAACTTGGGGATCACATCCAGCAAGGTTGAGTGCTGCCCTCCAGGATTCTATCGATGCAGTGAACTTATAGCCAATACATATATATATATAAAGTATAACTAAAATACATGGAATTCAGGATGAGTCCTTCTCATCATCGCTCCTACTAACCAATTTTCAGATTGTGTGTTTCCTGTGCCTATATCCTCAGGTTTGCTGGATTCTAAGTCCTGAGTTCCAGCACTGAGGGTGAAGATGAAGGGTAGGAAAAGAGCCTTCTGTGAGAAAACATAGGAAGACAAAAAGAGTTCACTGAATTTAAAACTATGATTGCTATTTTGTCATTTGGGAGTTCTCAAACTGATGGACTAAAAAGCAAAGAAAGGAGTTGCTACACTGAGAGGGCAACTGACCCTGATTACCATCAAGGAATTAGATTTTGGCTACACAATGGTGGCATAAAGAAACCCAGCTCTAACTCATGACAGTCACTGGGGTTTCTCATGATGCTTCCACACAATTTCAGCAAACAGCTTAACAAAGGGAAAATAACCAAGATCCAGAGAATCCAAGATGGCGGCATAGGTAAACACCTATACTGCTGCCTCGCACAACAATTTCAAAACTACAACTAAAAGACAGAACAGACATCATCCAGAACCACAGGAAAGCTGGCTAAGTGGAAATTCTACAACTAGAAGGAAAAAGAGGGGCTCACAGAGACCCAGAGGAGCTGCAAAAAGCTGAGGTACGGAGACGTGCGCATGGAGAGAGCGGGTGCTGGAGAAGCTGGCTGACTTTCTCTGGCAGGAGGGTAACGGAGACTCTCAAAGACATTGAACCCCTTATCCTATGACACTAAACCCCAGATCCAGCCGAAACTCATATAGGGGGACTTCGATTGTGAAAAGAGAGAAGTGCATGGAAATGTAGGGGAGTCGCAAAAGGGCAGAAGTCTGGTGACGTGCACGGCACTGCGCGCAGAGGACTGGCTTCTGATTGTGCCACTGGCTTTCACGAGTGGGTGGGAGACAGACCCTCCCAACTGCACCACTTCTAACTTCACTAAACCCCAGTTTCAGGCAAAACCCTGGGGACCCAGACTCATATGGTCCCGGAGCACAGGGGAACCGGAAAGGCAGCATTCTAGAGGCACTGAAAGAGCAGGTGCATGCAAGGGACTGCTCCGGTGATTACCCAGTCACATGAGACTCAGGGGCCGTGGAGGGCAGGGCCAACTGGAAGGCAAGGTGGTCCCTTAAGCCCTGAGACTCCACCCATCCCAAGCTCAAGTCTGGTATCATAAGGCTGAATCCAACACAGAAGTTCTCCTGGCATAGTGAAAATGCCGAGACAAGGGAAGGGATCACAAACAAAAGAAATGGAGGAAAACAAACGACTGGATATAGAGTTCCATACCACGCTTATAAGGTTTTTCAAGAATTTTCTAGAAAAGATAGATAAATTTAGCAAGACCCAAGAGGAGATCAAAAAGAACCAACTAGAGATGCAAAACAACCAAATAAAAATTAACCATACACTGACTGAATTTAAAAATATTGTACAGAAACCTAACAGCAGACTAGAGAAAGGCAAGAATCAAGTCAAAAATTTGAAATATAAAGAAGCAGAAAACACTCAATTGGCAAAGCAAGAAGAGAAAAGAATACAAAAATGTGAAGATAATGTAAGGAGCCTCTGGGACAGCTTCAAGCATACCAACATCAGAATTATGGGGGTGCCAGAAGAAGTGAGAGAGCAAGATACTGAAAACCTACTTAAAGAAATAATGACTAAAAACTTCCCACATCTGGTAAAAGAAATAGACTTACAACTCCAGGAAGCACACAGAACCCCATATAAAAGGAATCCAAAGAAAACTACCCAAGACACATCATAATTAAAATACCAAGAGCAAAAGACAAAGAGAGAATATTAAAAGCAGCAAGAGAAAAATAGTTCATTACCTACAAGGGAGCACCCATACGACTGTCAGCTGATTTCTCAACAGATACAATGCAGGCCAGACGGGAGTGGCAAGAAATATTCAACGTGATGAATAGCAAGAGCCTACAACCAAGAATACTCTATTCAGCAAAGCTATCAATCAGAATTGAAGGGCAGATAAAGAGCTTCACAGGTGAGAAAAAGCTAAAGGAGTTCATCAAATCCAAACCAGTATTATATGAAATGCTGAAAGGTACTCTTTTAAAAGAGGAAGAAGAAAAAGGTAAAAGATAAAAAATTATGAACAATAAATATATATCTATCAACAAGTGAATCTGAAAATTAAGGGAATTGAAAATTTGATCAACAGAATAAACTGGTGAATATAATAGAATTGAGAGCACAGAAAGGGAGTGGACTGATAATTCTCAGGGGAAAAAAGGGGAAGGGTGTACAGGGAGAGACTGGACAAAAATCATACACCTATGGATGAGGTCAACGGGAGGGAGGTAAGGGTAAAGGGAAGGGTGGGAGCCAGGTGGAGGGAAACTATGGAGGGGAAAAAAGAGAAACAAATGTAATAATCTGAATAATAAAGATTAAAAATAATAATAAAAAAATAACTAAGATCCAATCCCTGGGCATAAACGTGCAAACCAGGAAATACAAGGAAATTAATACCATTTGAAGCAACCTTTGGCCAGTAGCGGAATGGGAAATGATAAATACTTTCCTCCTCCTAACTCAGGAGGCATGGCCTACACCATACTTTAAAAGGCCCGTAGGTAGATTGAGCATTCAACATCCAAGTTGATAACCAACTCAGTAATGCACCCTGAGAATGGCTTTCTCTCCTTCCCTATTTTATTTTTCCAAGTTCTGCCAGTCTTGTTCCCTGTGTTAATTTCCCAAAATAAAGAGGTATACCAAGTCATTGTCTCCGGCTCTACTTTTTGGAAAAACCATATATCTGCCCATTTTGTCAATGCACTTAATTTCCATATGGAAGCATGTTTTCTACAATGAGAAAACACTCAACTTCTCATCCTTTCTACCTCCACTAGCTGTGTGAACTAGATCCAGGGATTAGGTTACCTTGTGGCTCAATTTCCCTTTTATAAAATGGTGAGCAAAATTATCATCATCAGGTGGAGCAGATAAGAGATCAACCGAAGGACATGTATGCTTGCATATAAGCATAACCAATGGACAAAAGACACTGGGGGGATAGGGTATGCATAGGAAGGGGGAGGGGGCAATGGAAAGATATGTATATGTGTAATACATTAATAAAAAAATTTAAAATTTTTTCAAAAATAAAAAATTCTCATCATCCCCACAAGGAACACCATTGAGACAGGAGTAGGGAGGGGAATATAATTACTGTGGAAGATGTGTTACATAAATATAACTACTACAGTTATGATTTTGCCTAAAGTAGATCACAGAAGAACATTTGCTTAAGAGAAGCACCTGGTACATTAGAAATCCAGTCTGTTCCCAACACTAATGCTATCAATTCTGTAGAAATGTTTAGACAGGACTGATTTTCTCTGGCTAACTTTTCTTTAGTCTCTATGATCTGGCATGTCCTATTTCACTCTCTTTACCATTAAAAACCATGCTCATCAAGACACTATTTTACCTTGTTCTCCTTTTAAAAATCCAGTAACGAATGAACCACCATTGAGCTAGAAAAACTGCTTGAAGAAAAGGCTAAAATAAACAAATGTATCCGTTGCAAGGTGCTGGCAGTAAATTTTCAAAATAGCTCTGTGCCATGGACAGAATTAATTTTCCTTTTATTCTTCTAGCAGTCTGTCTCTGTAGAGTCTGGCAGCAACATTTAGCAGAACAGAGCAAAACTTTATTTTCTGCTTGTGCTGGTGTGCTGCCGTCAGCCTGAGCATCTTTCGGAATGCCCTGGTGCACTCTGAATGGGCTCTGTGAGCTCAGAGGAAGCAGGAACAATGGCCTGCAGACTGCTGAAGTGATCAGTGCTGCAACTTGGAGCCAAACCAGCCCTGCTGGGAAGGAAGCCTGTCCGTTTATCAAATTGACAGCAAGGCAGCAAAGAGAGCAGCTGAAGCATCCTTTGCCAAGGACGGGCATAATACAGAAAAATACGTCATTGCTGCTAGTGAATGAATATATTTCTGGTTCAATGGTTGCACCATAACACTACTCATCTAAAGTAATGGGACTGTAAAAAATAACCAACAGTTACATCTCCAAACAAAGCTGAAAATAGGTGTCTCTAAGGTGAGTTATTAAGTTAGAGTAAGACTTGCTGGCTTCACATAAGGAATAGAACACTGATCCCAGAATCTATTAAAGGCCTTACAAAAAAAGACAAAAACAAACAAACAAATACAAGGTTCTGTTGCCTTTTTCAGATCACAAGTCAAGTTCCTCCAGCTTTAGATTAGAACCTTTGCTTTTCCATGTGGTTCAAACAGCCATATAAGCAAATTCTGCAAGACAATACTGGAGACACTACTACTGCCTCTCAGAAGGGTAGCTTCCAATGTACTATTATTAAACAGGATGGGGAACGTTTGAACTATTTTTAGCTTCTATTTCACCATCACTACAGAAAGCTAGTTTGCATGAGAGAGCCAATGGTACTACTAAAATATTAAAGGGCGAATAATGTAGTCACTCCTCTCCATATTACATGCTTTTCTAAACTCAAATTTTTCTCATTTATGGCATCATCGCATTGCAGTTTTACATGTTTTTATTTGATCAATGTTATCCCCACTGCCAAATTATAAACTCCTTGAAGTCAGGCTATACCTCTTGTTGCTCACCTATTGCAGTCACTGGTACACAGAACATAACCAAAACATATTTTTCAAATGACTATAATTTAGCAGGATTATTTTCAATTATTTTATATTAGCTACTCATTGTATGCTAAGAATTAGATGATAACCTAAAGGAATCAAGAGTTTAGGCTCTAGTCTTGAGTAGTTCACATTCTAAGATTGTTCTAGATAAGAATGACCTACTAAGCCCACCCCGACCCCCACCCAATATTCCCTGTCCATTTCTTTCCCATTGCATTTATCACCTTCTAGCATATTATATAATTTATTTTTTAACTCTTTATCCCTGTATTAGAATGTCAACTCTAAGAGCAAGAGTTTTTCATCTCCTGGATGTTGTCCCTCTGCCTAATGATTATACTAATTGATCATTTCTTCCTCTTGGAAATACTTCTGTCTTTCTGATCTGGTCACCTTTTCTCTCCTACTACACTCACTCTATTCCATTTACAAGAACCTCTTTGTTCACTATTCCTCAAGCAGGCCAGGGAGCTCCAACCTTGGCATCTTAGTACTTGCCAACCTTTCTCAATAAGAAAGAGGCTCTTCCTTTAGATAACCCTGTAGTTCGTTCCCTCACCTCCTTCAGATGTTTGTTCAGAAGTCACCCTAATACTAGATTTACTGGAGTGATCACTTCATAAGATTTTATATATATTCACTGTGTTTTACACCTGAAACTAATATAATATTGTATGTCAACTGTAATTGGAAAATACATTACTTTTTAAAATACCTTAACAAAAGAACACATATGGAAAAAACAACTATGTTGGTTTTGGTTAAAAAAAAAAAGTCACTGTGCCAGGGTGTAGCCTTACTAAATTTGAATCCTTCCTCCCTACAACACAGACATACTCTTGGAACTTCTCATCTACCTGCCTTGCTATTTCTCCATAACTCTTCACAGTCTAATATATAATAGCAGTTATTTTGTTGTCTGTTGCTCTCCCGCCCCACCCTGTAGAGACACACTAGAATTCTAATCTCCAAAGGCGACATTGTCCTCCCCTTTGCTCACTGACATATCCACAATATCTCAAAAACTGTGTTACTTGGCACTCAATAAATATTTGTTGAGTAGATGAATTATCATAAAAGCAATTTTATACATGAAATGCCAGATTTTAGAAAGTTGCACTTCAGTTTAGAAAGCAAACACATGATTATAATAAGATGTTTGAATTTCAAATAAGAGGTTGAATGTGGAATAAAAAATATAATAAGAAGCAGGTGGCTTGGAAAGGTTAAGTAATACAGGCACACATCTTTACTTTTTGATGAATACACTGGTAGAGTTTAGGTCATTGATAAATTTTGGCTTGAAAATCTCTACGCAATTGTTTGCTATCATATGCTATTTTTTAAGGTAGCAATCAAAACACACACACACACACACACACACACACACACACACACACACTAACACACACACCCCAGTCTTCGTGTATAAGATTGCCTCTGGAGCCCAGGGAAAATGAGAGGAAATTACTTTTTAAATGGCTAAGAAAAGTATTCATGATTTATTAGTTCCATGAAACTGCAGAGCAGGCACCCTCGTAACAAAGAAGGCAGAACCAATCTTAACCAGGTAGATGTTGACATGGAGACTCATTGACCAAATACCTAGGTACAGCTGTGTGATTATGAATGACCCTGAGGATCAGAAACCTCAGAGTAGCACTGTAAGATCTTCCTCCTCCTTTCCCATCAACCCTGAAACAGGAAATTTGCAGGGAACAATTTTCTCCATGTGAAACTCAATTCAAAGTATACATTCTCCCCTCCATGCAGGAACTTGGAGCAGGATTTGGAAGGGTGGGAGTGGTTATTTGCTCTCTTTGTAATCAGCACAGACTCAGATCACTTCAGAGCACAAAAAGACTTTCATTCTTCTGCCCTCCAGCACAAATTTTATGAAGGAAAAAACTGAACTAAGCTAAAAATTCCCCTGCTAACTTGAAGGGAATACACCAACCAACCTTAAGAACTGAAATTCATACTAGTGTCCCTACCTCATGCTGGAGTGTCATTGCTGGTGTCCTAATTAGAGCTCCAGAACCATCAATCATTCATTTCATCCTGAATTAATGCATACATTCCAAGCTCAATAAGGAGAGAAAGGGGGATATAGATAAATACAGATGATGCCATATATAAAAAAAAATCAATATCATAAACTTTACTGATCTTGTTTGTTTTTTAATAATGAGAATGACAGAGAAAATAGTTTCCCATAATCTCATAGCCCTAAGAATATCTGTTGATATTTAAATTCTTCTATTTTTAATGCTTTTATGTCTTCCATCTTAATAATATAAATCCAGTCACCATTTCTTGGCCAGATACTATGTCCCAGGTGATATATTTATTTAAGCCTCACAACAAACCTATGACATAGGTATGATTAGCCCTGTTCTGTAGAGCAGGGTGGGGGATATCTGGCCCAAGGGCCATATAAGGCACATAAAATCATTTTGTCTGGCCCTGCCAAGGCATTAGGAGTGATTTAATTAAATTTTTGACCAAATATAGTGAACTAATTTTTAAACTGATAACTTTGTATGGCCCTCAAATTATGTTATAAATATCCAAATGGCCCCGGCAGGTAAAAAGGTTCCCCACCCTGGCTATAGAGGAATGGATGTAAATTCAGGAAGTATATTTATAAAGTAACTTGTCCAAAGCCAGACAACCTGGGTGTGGCTGGATCTCTTCTCAAACCCAAACCAGGCATTCCCAAAGCCAGTGCTATAGATACTGCCCTATTCAGCATCCCAACCTTCTGTATGGGAAACCTTCTGTATCTTTCCTCATCCAAGATAGGTATTTAAACCTTATATTTCAGAACACAGCTAACAATATCCCAATTACAGTCACTCTAGATAAAGATGAAGGAACATCATTAATATTTAAATTAACAAACTTGACTGTCACTTTAAAATCATTGAAGATGATTTGATTTTTCAATCATGCATTTGACAATCCACCTGAGCAAAGCACTCTAGGCAGGGAACTGTGCTGCTGCTGCTACCAGTTGAAGAGTTTAGCCTCATGCAGAGAAGCAAGCACTTCATGACTGTTCTTGTCCATTGCCTGCCTAGAATGCCTCCAAGCAGAACAGATTTGAAGATTTGCAAGGGAAGGTTGCCTGAACCAGGCACAGCATAGTGGCTCTGTTTGGCAGAGCTGGGAGGAGACATGGCTGTGTTCTTCCACAGAAGTGACTCAGGTGAATCACCAGGGCTTGACCCTCAAAAAGTGTGGATGGGATTCCAGGCACAGCATCTCTCAGGAAAGGGTCACTGGGGCAGGCGGAAATGTCCATGTTTCTTCAGATGATTCATTCCTGGCTTCTACTACTTGCCCCAGGTCAAGAAAAGATTTCTTGTCAGGATCTTAGGCAGCAAAATCATCTGACCTAAAGAGGTTCCTGGAGTCTTTCCAGAAATAGCCAGAGGGCTCAAGTGTGGCTGCCAGTTAACCTCCTGGGATCCAAACTCTGAAAGAGCAGAAGATGGCTGTCCAGAACCTCCCAGCTCTGATCTGCTTCTACACTCCTGTCTGCAAAACTGGCAAGGCTGGAGGCCCATGGGGAAAGGAGATCTTTGGGTCTGCTCTTTCTCCATTGTGCCATCATTCTGGCGACTACCAGTCTCTATTTTTTTTTTAACATTAAACAAGTAAACAGCATTGCGTTTTTTCTTCTTCACAAGAGATTATTCTCCATTATGAAGAAAAAACAAAAACAAACATGCTTATTGCTTCCAAAGGAACAAGATGTATAATTTTGACTTCAAACTGTGGGATTTTAGAATGTGCAAAGTGAACTTTGCCTTTCTTATTTAAATTATCCTGTTTTTCATATTCCCACTAAGAGAGAATACAATTATTATCACTCTTTTTTTACTAGTTAGCTGGCTCTTCCTTATGAAAATGTGAACCCTGACTTGAAGAGGCTACCAGACAGGTGAGGTCTTCCATGCCTTGGGTCACTACAATGCTCTTGGCAAGATTTTCTTATCATTTTTCTGTTTTTTTGATCTCAGAAGCCACAATCTATTCAATTGCCTCTACTAGACTGAGCAACCTAATTTATTCAAGTAGACTTCCTTTTTAATAATTTTCACTTCTACTTATCTTATTTCTACTAATTCTGTTGTAATGTGTGCCAATATGTAACTCGCTGTTTGTATATAATAGTCAAAAGGTCTCAATGGTGTCACCACTTCATATATTTCTACATATATTTTCATGCATACAAATAGGTCTAGTAATGTTAGTGCACTTAATAATCTGCCATCAATGATTGCTGCTTTGAGGAATTCAGAAAAATATTTTTAGAATACTTTATAAATGGAAACATAGGTGACAGTTATTTTGTAGAATACAAGATGTTATCTGTATTTACTGGGAGCACAATATGGATGCTAATAGATACAGTTCACTGACGTTCAGCATTATCGATGTTCTTTTTTTCCTTTTTTAAGTTTCTTCCCCAATTAAAATGTTCTGCTAAATATAGTCTTATTTATCAACTTCTTTCTCAATCGTTGAGAATGTGAGTGTACATGTTCCAGTTTCCTATTTACTGTACTCAACCACAGAAATTTAAATATGTATAGAAGCTAAGAAAGAAGATAATACTTTCTAGAACCCATTATATCACCACATAAAACTTACAGCTTTGTGAAACAGAAAGTATCCTAATTATATAGGAAATGAGTCATAAAGAACTCAGGCAAGTTGTAACATGGTCAATGATAAAATAACAAATAGAACTCAAAAGTCCTTTAACTGTCCTTTGTTTTTTCATATGCAAACAAATGGAAAGTTGTAGAAACTTGGGTTAAAATGCAAACCCTCAGGGTGAATTATTTTTTTTTTATAATGGAAAAGCCTATACCTGAAACTTTGTTCAGTATTGCACAGTGTTTAATGCAACAAAGAAACAAAATGTTATATTTCATTGTAAATAGTTCATGTTTCTTAAGACACATGTGGACCAAAATTTAACTTTTTTTATAAAGTACAGAGTATTCCCAAAACAAACTGGGAACTGGCTTTGTGAGGCCATGAAAGTTTCTGGAAGATTTCATCTGTGACACCTGCATGCTATACTTAGCCATATGGCAGCATACAATTGCCAGTGAGGATGCTTGGGAAAGTAATTGCTCCTTAGGCTCCATGCTCTGCCCTGCATAATTCACTTCTGCTGGACTCACTAGAGCAAAGAGAAGATGATGTCAGAATTCACAGAATTTCTAGTTGTGGGAGACCTTAAATTTCATCCACTCCCACTACAGCAAAGTACCCTGCAAGCATCCTTGATAAGCATTTTAAAGTAAGAGAATATCAAGATTCAGAAAGGATGATGATAGGCAAACCATCATGGCAATTACAGGTAAAATGCTTTCAGTACACTGAAGAGAATGTGCTTGTTTGAAATTCAAAAAAGTATACTAAAGGGTCTTGTTCTAACACCAATGGTCTTAATCAGCATCTAGAAGGGTTCTGGATCCTGGAGAAGAGGTTGTGTGTAAATTAAATATGAATCCAGAGATGAAACATAATTTTGAAAGACATTTCGAGAAGCAGAGGAGCCTGGCTAAAGAAACCAAGTTCTCATTGTCTCAGGACCCCTTGCTTTTTATTAACACAATTTGTCCTAAGGCAAGGTGGAGATATACACATCAAAAGCCAGGATTTTGTACACAAATCCAGTATCAGATTGGGGAAGTTACCTCCAGCTGTTCAGGTGTTTAACCAGGAAGAGGCTATAACATGTAGATTAAGATGTCCTGAGCTGTGGCAGCAAGCAATCAGGCTTTTCAGGTTTGGAGAAATGCCTTTAGCCATTCCCAACAGTGATAATATATGTGACTCAGCCCTTGTTCATCCCCCAAGTTCTATCAATCTTTCAATGAAACTCTTGCAATTATGACATTCTAGAATTGGCTTCCAGCATTGTTCCTCTTTGAAATCTGAGAGGTAACAATTTCTTCAGTTGATTTCCAGTACCTCTGTAATTCAAGGGCTACTGTCGCAAATTTGGGATTGTTTCTTTCTCATTCATTTATACAATAATATTTATGTAATGCCTATTATGTCAAAGATGATCTATTAAAGTTAGGACTAGCATTTATGACCACTACAAAAGTAATTTCTGTTCCCAGATAAATTTCACTTTTTTTTTACCATGTCCCATATAGGTGACCATGGATTATATATGTACACTCCCACTTTCCTGAAGAAAAATATATGCTATCTAATAATGAGGGAATATGCTAATTATCAGTGACATCCTCACAAAGATGGTGGCACACAGCCAATAAGGAGGGAATATGCTAATTGACTGTCACACCCTCAAAGATGGCAGCGCCCAAAGCCACAAGATGGTGGCATCCAGTCCTCTCAGCCCTGCTGGGGCAGCAGGCACACAAGCAAGGCCGGACCTGCCCCCAGGTGGGTCCAGCTGCTTTGTGCACCTGCCTCCAGAGTCCCCCAATTCCCTCAGCCCCCCAGCTGCTCAAGACCAGCCTGAGGCACAGGCAAGCCTCAGATGTCAGCTGCTCAGCTTCCCCGGGCCACCTGAGGTTCAGGTAACCAGGGCCAGCCAAGGCTTGCACTGCTGGCAGTGACAGCAGCAGAGGTGTGCTGGGGGCGATGCCTTCCCCCGATGGCTAGGTCACCTCCCACCTCTGAGGTCTCCTAGACTATGAGAGGGAGCAGGCTGGACCTGAGGGGACCCCCTCCCCCCACCAACCTCCAGTGTATGAATTTTCATGCAGCAAGCCTCTAGTTTCTTAATAACAAAGTCTGACGGAAAATCTCATGAAAAATGATAGCACATTTTAGAAATCCTTAATAATTCACTAGTTACTGTTACTAAACAGACACTGAAACATGATAGATATCTGAAACTGATAAAATACCAGAACATTGGTTAGTATGAATAAAGATAGATGAAACTAAAAATAATGGGGAAATGAAATCATGTGTAAATGTTTAAGTAGGTGCTCAGAAAGTTTCAATTATTAATCTATAAGAACATTTTAAAAGGGCAAAGAATGGAAAGAGGGAATTTTGTGAAGAGGTGCAGCTGAGCTGAGTCCCAATACACTCCCCTTCCCCAGCAGAAGGGGTTGCTGGCACTTCTATCCAGAACAAAAGCTAGGGGGTCTAACAGGACCTCTCAGTGGTATGTGTTCCCTACATTTGGAAGGCTTGCCAGACTGGAACAAGACTCACCTGAACTTCAAACAGCCCTTGGAAGCACAGATTGGGTTGCAACTGGGACCTAAATGCACTTCTCTCCAATATCTGATCAAAGAGGCATGTCTCAGAGACCAGGTATAGAGCCCATGATAGAAATGCCAGGCAGGGGGACATAAGAAATGAAATTCTCTCTCTAAGAGCAGACTGACAAGGCTGAGAGCAGAACATGGGGGTGGGGGATGCATCAAATACAGGTGCCTGAGTCCTGGGCCGTTCTCATTAATTCTCCATGACCAACTTCCAGACCATTAGAGCCAAGACCATCCTGTCACGTTGGCACCTCCTTCAACTGAGAAGTAGCAGCAATGACACCATTGAGAAAGTCAAGTCAATATGACAGACTGAACTGACAGAACAACTCTCCCTCGCGGAAAAATCAAACTTTTCAAAAACAAAACTGGGATACATGGTTACATATCAAATCCAGGGTATGAAGTGTCTGAATGTGAAAAGAGGAACCAAAGCCATAGAAATGAAGAGGAACTTAAACCAAAGAAGCTCATAATTTATATCCTTAATGAATACTATAAAACTTAATAGGGGCAGGACCTTTAGAGCCATCACAAGCAGAGGATTTAAAATGTTATTCCATGTACCACAATGTCACATTGGTGACAAAAGATGACAGAATGCAATGGAGTAATATTTCCAAAGTGCTAAAGGAAAGTTATTATCTCCAATTGAACTATGTCAAGTGAAGGTAAATCAATACAAACACCGAGTTTACTAATCATAGGAGCTTAATGGAAAAAATTGCTAAATAACATTATTCAGCAAAAATAGTGGTAAATCTAGATGGAAAAAATGAATGCAGGAAATAGATGAGGAAACAAAAGCATGTTGGTAAATCTAAATGGACCATGGATGTAGAGTAATGATGACATTAAATAATGTGGTGGTTTAGATTCAAGAAAAAACTAAAATACTAGACAATAATTTGAAATACAAGAGGGATTAATCACACTAAGTCCTTATGTTATTCAGAAGGAAAATAGAGGATTTGGACAGCTTCACATTTCATTAAGTCAGATATACTAGTACATGTTAGAAACTTAAATGATAATTATTAAAAGGAATCTAAATAAAATGTATAATTACCAAATTAATTAGAAAAAAAATACAAGGAATAAAGGCTTGATCAATTCAATAAAGCCAAAAAAATAAAAATAAACCCACCAAACATAAAAACTAGATACTGTAAATAGGCTTTTATATACTAGTAATCATAATAAATACAATAAGAGTTAAAGTCATCACAAATTCAATTTTATAAAAGGAAAATAACACCCAGCTATTTTTTACTTTAATAGATATTTTTTACTTTAATATATATATGCAAAATGTAATAATACAGGATCAAATGGATTAGGCAAATATTGATTAAAAGATAGATGGTGTTGCAATATTCAAAACAAACAATATAGAGTTTTAAATAAGCCAAGAGAGATTGACAGCAACATAGATACATAAAGAGAACAACTCTTACGTATCTAATTAAATTGTCATGAAATTGTATGTACTTAACAAAATATCCTCAAAATACATTAAGTAAAAATTACATAATTATAAGAAGGAATTGACAAATCTACAATCATACTGGGAGATTTTCATATATCTCTCAGAAACTGATACATCAACCCTAACCAGTTTGGCTCATTGGATAGAGCATGGGACTGCGGACTGAGGAGTCCCAGGTTTGAATCCAGCCAAAGGCATGTACCTTAGCTGTGGACATATACCAAATAGGGAGAGTGCAGGAGGCAGCTGATCAATGTTTCTCTGTCATCAATGTTTCT